>JAVXUP010001328.1:0-247858 GCA_033070095.1 Escallonia herrerae
AGCACATACTACTAGATGGATTCACCATGTAGTCGCACATATCCCAGCCCGTGAGGAAGCATGCTAAAGACCGAGAACTATCAAGGAGCCCTTCTTCCCCTTTCTGCACCACCTTCTTCTAATTTCGATATTCACGAGAGCCTACATGTGGTATAGTACTTGAACAACAGCATCACAGGGCAACTAGTCGGGCGGTTTCAAACAAGCTGTAGAAGACTTAACCTCAAGTACATGAAACTTCTTGGACAACATTTGGCTCTCCAGATATATACATTAAATAGTACCTAAAAAAGAAATTCTAGTAAGTAATTGTTAGCTGACCTGGAATACGATGCAACACTTTCACAAGTTGAGATCTCAGGGGTGGACTCTGAGAGGCCCTTATTACTGCTTTGATTCTGGTCAAGATATGAACGTTCAGAGTCTTCATCCTTTCCAACCTTCGCAACTTCAATAGGTGAGTCACTTTCACAAAGGATGTTTCCATCCGATAGGGACCTTTTAAAAAAAGACCTGTCCATGCAGAAAAGGGTCATCTTACTTTTTTAACCAAAACCAAATGAGTATTCACATTTACACAGCTTCAAGAAGATGGCATTCATGACTTCAGCTGCGCCAAACATTATATTCACAATTGAGACAAACTTCCTTAGGGAAACAGTGTCTGACTAAACTTTCTATTCCTCAGAAGTGATTCAAAGTCATTCTTCTCTTCAGCTTCGTCTTCTTATCTTTGCAATCATTATTTGTTTCTAATTAAAACTTCTATTGATAATTTCTTTTAGGAACAAGAGTTGCTTAGATGAGTTGACATATTCAGGGAAAGTTCTTGTCTTCTGGAAAGACAAAAATGCAAGGTCTTGGACAAAAACAGACTGCAAATTTGATGTATCAAAGGTAGAAAAAGGAGGACAAAGGGTACTTGTATCCAGAAAATTTTAAGAGTGACATGGCAGTAGGGTGCAAATGAGAAATGGAACTCTTTGCAAGCAATCATTATTTCCAAATTAATGATGTTTTCTGTCAGCAGAAGAATGCCCTTTTTTACCTCTGTCTGTCTTTTTCAAATATTAACATACTGAGTCCAGATTTATTCACGATGAGTAAACTTAAATTATCAGAATAAACGAACACTGTAATTGTACCTGGCATTTTCCCCAGCATAATTAGATCCACGGGTACCAACATTGTAATGCTGGTCTGAGTCCAGTTCCCACAAAGCCGGTTTACCCTGTTGTGGCTGAAAATGTCCTAAGAACCTGCTCAAGATACATCCATAAGGATTATATCCAACAGCAGATCACATGAAACAAATCATTTCAAAGAGGGAAATTTGTCTACTTTTCAATAGAAGCAACACAATCATTAAGAGCAACAGAAGATAATAAATGACAAATGATGATAACAGTAATTCCCCACCTAACTCTACGCATCAACAGAACAATAATATGTAATGTGGAATTGCAGTTTACTGTTAAGGAACAACTATTGTATCGTTGTTGCGGGGCGGGTTGGGGGGTGGGGGTGGACATTGAACTCACACATTAATAGCATCTTGCTTCTCCGCATCCATGTAGGCATTGCTGTAATACCGCTGTAGAGTTCTTAAGACTCCTGAGACTGTGTGGCTGCTTTCCACTGACCTCTTCTCTCAGAAAATATCTGTTTAATGTCACACATGCATGAGGATGGAGGTGGAAAGCACAACATTTTCAGACAAGAATATAGAATCCACCACTAAAGGGGAGAAAAGAATAACCAAGTGATAAAAATCGGTAAAACATCACTACATAAGAAAGGAGGAACTCACAATCATAGAGGTGCTACAGAATCTAATTTCAGGTTTTTATGTAAAATTTTCTGGGGGAATATGATGTAAAAACCCTCATTCACAAGGTCACTCTATGGCCGCTATGTCGTAGAAGATAAGAATAATGAAGGAAACTAATGGAACGTAAAGACAGGATAGTAAATCTATGGATGGGAACTCGTGTCAACTCTAATGATTGTTGTGGGCATACGTCGTGGAAAACTGCTCATGAAACTGTAAATAGCATCATCACCCCCCCCCTTTCCTTTTTTCCATTCTTGGTAATTGGTAATTTGATGTCTGGGTATACATAAATACATTGATTTGAATCTATACACATGAAAGAGCAAGTAATTCTTGAATTTGGCTTTAGTAGAAATGGAAGCCAAAACAGAACTCACTATTCTCAAGGGAAATGAGGCAAGAATTTGATGGCAAAGCATATTATTGGTTTTGAATGAGTTAAAGAAATTACTTCGAACGATCTCAATACACATTTCTTCTGATGCAACATCCCATTTTTCAGTCAACTTTTAAGCAATTTATACTTTTGTTCCATAAAAGTCATCCACACCACCATGTTCCAACACCAACGACCCACGTTCCACCTTCCAATCACTCTAATGGTCTAACATAGTAACAGTACCAAATATCAACCACATAAATCCGACACTAGAAATCAGTCTGGTTGATGTCTTTAATTATCACCAGAGGTTACCTAATTGTTTTCCCATCTTGTACAAGTATACACATTCATTAATCAAAAAACTTACCTTATTGTGTGCTGCAGATCCACCATATTGAAGTGCAAGCGTGTCACCCATTGTCTCATAAGCCTTCATTAAATCATCCGCCAAAGGAGAATCCAGATCAATAGGTGGGGCATCTAGTAATCCTAAAGAATTTAACTGATGGCCAAGAGCAGCCAATCCATAAGCATATTGGGCAACATTTGTGCGGTCCAAGCAGTCTATGCAATTGGTCCGTAGGATGCCTTTCTGGGAAATTTGAATTTTGACACGTTGATTACCACTTTCACGACTGCTTCCATTGTCTCTTCTATCTGAATTTCCCAAATTATCGGTGCCATTGTTTGCATTGCGCCAGTTTTGAACAGACCAGTCACCACCATCATCCTTCCTGCATCAAAGTTTGATCTTGAGTTTTATTAGTCTCATTAAGTGTGCAGGGGGGAGAGAGGGGGGGGGGGGGGAGAGAGAGAGAGAGAGAGAGAGAGAGAGAGAGAGAGAGAGAGATCACTTTCCTATTCAACTTAAAAAACTAAACGTTCAAGCATCCCAGCAAAGCAACTACGTGATATACCAAGGTAGGCAACAGACATCCACCATTTTTGCAATTATGGGTCCTGAATTCAAGGGAGTAACAACTGGAATCTGTGATAATAGCTTTCCCCATCAGCGGGCTAAGATGTAGTGGTACACAGCATATATATGAATCTTGGGGTACATTGAGTGGAAACAACAGTATAATACTGATGCAGGCATGTGAGTCTTAAATTATCATTCCATTGAGTGTTCATCCATTTCATATTGTGCCTTAACGCATACCTGTTGGAACAGGTTATCATTATCCTAAATTTTACCTCTGCATGCATGACCATTATCAGGCCGCCAACACAATCATAGCTTCTGGTTACAGAATTTCAGTCCGTATAGAGAGTGGTTGAGTTCAAAGCTTTGCAAAGTGGTTGGTATCAATGCTGGAGTTTATCATGTCCATTGGTGTTTTAAGGAAACAGAAAATCACTTATTACTTCCTTACAAGTGCGCCAGTATAAAGAGTGGAAAGAATAAGGGATGCCATGCCACAAACAGATGTACTGAGTGTCAAACTTACTCAAAATAGGACCAGTTCAGCAATCCCCTGCCCCTTGAACTTGGGTTTACTTGACAAGAAAAGAAGCGAGTTATATTCAATGAATACAATGCCATTTTGCTTAGAATTGTCAACACATTTGTAGCTTTGCTGAAAAGAACAGGATAAATTCACATCAATCATGTCATAAAATATTATAGTTGAAAGGAAAAAATCAATATCTGAAACAACAAAGGATAAGTGAACTTACTTTCTGGAGCATTTGTTTATATCCCAATGAAGGAACTTCAAGCGATTTTCCTCAGGTAGATCTTTATTAACATAATCAATAGCACTGGCAAACTCAGCGCGGAGAATGGATTCTCGGGGCCTCTTCTCACGAGTCTGTTAACCATGAATCATTATCATAAACACGAAGGAAAGACCAGAATAATAGGTTATTAGAGGTCAAAACTGGTCTATCAGGTAACGTGGATGGCCTACCTTAATTAAGTTCAATATAATAATGGGATTTCCATATCGGTTGACCAGATTATCAAAGTGAAGTCTGGTGGCTTCATATTTATTGTCCTTCTTCGACACTATATAGGAAAAGCCGATCAGCTGAACATTGTAGGATATCATCTTAAATAAAAAGCTGCATACCAAATTCTTACATCTTATATCAGGTTTGATATTCAATCGTGAAGTTTCCTGCGACCAAAAAAGGGGTATTGAACCTCTGTTCTGTACAACAGAAGTTAAATGCATAGGGCATTCTTCAGGAACGTCTTCAAAAACAATTTGCTCAGTCTCAACATCGTTAGCTACACGGCCCTTTTCATTTACACCCCGTTTCAAGTATCTACAATAGAGTAACGGAAAAACAACCATAAGAACGAAGATGAAGACATTTAAGAGCTAGAACTACTAATTTAAATGCACTTAGTATACATGCAATGCTTTAAAAATTTGTGTTAGGACACCAATTACCTCCAAAAGCTTAAGTTACTTGAGAATGAACCCAACAATGTACATCAACCTTAATATATAATGAGGGTCAAGAAATTCAGAAAGAAGCTCCAGTAATTTTTTATTTCAGCGATTGCCGGAAAGCTAATGTAATCAGAGGATGAGCCTAAAAATAACATCACTCTTCCAGAAACTAAACAGGAATGATCCTTAATGACCCACCAGTGAAAATTGATCAAAAAGTGTGAGGGTGGACAAAAGGATGTGTCAGCACACTGAGATCTCCAATAACATGACCGACTCTTTTGCGCTTATGCACATTTCTCCATAAGGCAAAGTGTTCCACTCTAATGTGGAACACTACCCACTACAATGCAACTCATACATGCAGTAGCGTTTCACTCTACATACTACGATGTGTCAGCGAGACGAGAAGTATAATTTTTCAAATGTCAAGTGAAAAACTACAGCATTTCTGTAAAAGTGTGCTATCTAAAGAAAACAATTTAACTTGACAATCTCATACTTATTGCATGAAAAAAAAACATATTGCTCAGGAGACCTTTAGTATACAAACCTTGTTCCAGCGTAGTGTCGTGATCGTCTAGCAATGAGTGTCAATTTGAAGTCCCTCCCTGGTACAGAAAGTTTGACCTGATATTTCAGATCATGTATATAGAATATCAGACCAGTAAAACAACAATCTAGCAACAAGGTTTCACAACAATGGACAGTCTAGCCATGCAAATATGCAACCACGAGTTGGACACCAAACTTGAAAGCTTTTTTTTTTTGGGAAGATAACTTCACAAAATCTTGACAAAAGGGCCAGAAAACTTGTCTTGGAATCTGTCCATACTCATGTTTAGCAGAACCCTATTAAATCTATCCATAGTCCAGATTATGAACAGTATTAATAATAAGAAAACAAGAGAATAAAAGATGGCACTTCACTAGAAAACAGCAGAAGTGGAAAATGGACAAGGAAAAAAAGGGTTCTTATAAGAGTTTCTGCCATAGCAAACTCACCACTGATCATGTTCCATAAACTACGAACTGACCAAGTTCCATTATATTGTGTCATTACTAGAAGACATTATTGCAATATAAGAACCTGTACCTGTTTGAAGAAGCCATATACCAATGCAACCGTCCATAGAGTGTTCTTGAGGTGATTCCTGATTCCACGAGTTAAGAACTCATTCCATACAAACATTGTTTCGTACAGGACTTGCCCTGTCTCGGGATTAGAAATGTTCTTTTGAAGACTCTGCATGACATGGTAGGAGTAGCTAAAGAAGAAGTCCTTAGTAAGATCCACAGTGCACAGGAGCTTTTTGTATCTATATCATCAAGAGAAAACACCAAAAGTAATGTTAATGTACATAAACTTAAGTGTATATATCATCTGGAAAATACTAGAAGAGAAACAGCTGCTGAGAATCAATTTAGAGATGTAAAATTGAAAGATAAAACTAGCCTCTCCCCCAAAATCGTGACGATACCTTGCCCTCAACAGGTTATATTAACATCACAATGGCAATAAGGCTTGCCCCTGTAGTTTGCTGGATTTAAACTGGCAATGGCCTCTACAAACAATTATTACTAGAGAGGATGCATGTAACAGTAGCGCTTAGAATTATTACTTCGAGTTAGATACTTAACCGTGACAAACTATCAATATGAGACAAACATGAGGTAAACTCACGTCACTGAGAAAACACTGAAGGGTGTATTCATGAAACAGCATAGAGATTACCTCCACAGTGGTAGAACTTGTTTATTAGCAAAAGAAAATGCCCAGACTATTCGTCCAATATGAATTAAGCTAAAGTATAAAACAAAACAACCACATCGAAAGACAGGACTGATCAAAATACAAAGTAATTCCGGAATTCTAATCGCTTATGTCTCCTTAGAAGTACCAAGGATATTTTACATTTACATGCAGAATTGACAAAAGACCTGTTCTCATTCTTAGAATTAGCCATATTTGATTGCACAGAAGAATGGGGAATTGGTATCATCTCGCTCTTGGTAATCGCATATACTGCATGACCACATAGCACGCCGATCTTCCTTCTTTTTGTAATAAGCAGCATGTAATAAGGCCCCAAAAACTTTATGAACCCTAAAATCACAGAAAATTGTGTGAGTATCGTGCTTGTCTAGGTGTCAGTCACTTGAGCTAGTAGAATTTACAAATATAACATACCGACTATTCCATAGCAAGTGGTCACAAATTTAAGTCCATCCAAGTTCCCATCGTGGATTCGTTTGAGCATCTCACAGCATTCACTTTCTGAGTACATCGTAGGATCTTCAAGAATGTTCAGCTCCAAAGGCTCTAACCTGTCAATCTTTAAGACTCGCCAGAAGGTTCTGTTCTTGTCGCGTCCAATCATATAAAAGTTCTGTTGCATGTAAAAGTATATTAAAATTCTGCTAGTTTTCTTTCACGATAAGGAAACTCTGGATTAAAGTTCAGACAAATAAAGTAACAATTTTGTTTCCTTTTCTATGACAGGGTGGAAGAGAAAATGCGTGAGATTAAATTCTGAAAAGGAATCTCAAACAAATAAGGAAGATGAAGCCAAATGCAGCAGCATTGTCATTTCATACGATGTAATAATAACAAATAATAACAAGCATCATAATGAGATAAACACCATAGCCAAAAGGTTCGGACATAATTTTGCAATTAACTTGCAGATTTAGTGATGAATGAGAGTGAGCAAGCGAGAGAGAGGGGGGTGGGGGGGGGAAGAGGGAGGGGAGAGAGAGATAGACGCAACAAAAGAACCTAGATTCAAAATATGTGCCAGCGCTTGGAATAATTGAAGCACTGCAAGTTGTAAGCATCGAAGGAACAGGAAAAAGCAGTGGCATTATTCGAAATTGATTTCATCAACTTGGTAAGGGATTATGAGACGGGGTGGGGATAACTTGATCTAAAATTATGTGTTATATTACAACCAGCAACTGGGCTAGCCAACAAAGCTCAACGCAGTGCAAAATGAAAATTATAGATTCCGCAGATATGATAAATCGTGCTAGTGGATACTGACAAAGGAATGTGTACCTTCCCACAAAACCAAGAATTCTCGTAAAGGGGGTAATGCAAGCAGACAAAGGAAGTACTAAAGGTTAGACCCAAAGGGAAGAAAGAAGCGTAAAGCACAAGAAAACCATGTAATTCTTATATTGCAAACAAACACTAAATGCTTTCATTATACAGACCACGGGGTTGACACGTACTTTTGCCATCAACGTGCAGCTTTAGAAAGAATTTGGATTTGAGAGAGAGAGAGAGAGAGAGAGAGAGAGAGGGAGGGAGGGAGCGCGAAAGGGACAGAGAGAGAGATAGACGCGCAATAGAAAGAACCTGAGTTCAAATATCCGCCATAACTTGGAATAATTGCAAGACTGCGACTTGCAAGCATGGAAGGTAAACGAAAAAAGCAATAGCATTATCAAAATTGATTTTCCAACCTTCGCAACGGTTTAGGGAAGGTGGGGACCAAACTAACTAGCAAAAGCCAAATTGAATGTTCAGATTCCATACATATGATAGACCATTACAGTGGATACTGACAAAGGAATGTGTAACTTCCCAACAAGCTAAAAATTCTTAGAGAGGCCGTCATTATTAGCAGACAAAGGCAACAACAAAGGTTTAGACCAAAGGAAAGATGCGTAAAGTACAAGAAAACCATGAAAACTGTATACCCCGGCATGGGAAATATGACAAAGCGAACAGAAACTAAATGCTTTAATGAGATAGACCACGGAACCAGGCCATCCAAAAGGAAAGACAAAGTTGATCATGAAATTGATATTTTCAAAGGACGGATTCCGATTTGATGAAATGCGCATCCCCAGTCAAAATTGAATTCGGGCAGCTTCAAATAACAAAATCCATGGTCAGTAACCTCAGATGCATAAGGCGCGGTTTTTCTTTTCTTTAAGCCTATGATACTCAGTTCGCACACTGCAAACCCCAAGCATGGCCAACAGAATTCCTTCAAGGATTTAATTTCAGGGAGCTACTTCCCCTGGAGTTGAGCAACAGAGCGTTACTGATATTGTGATCATGATCATGAAAAAGAAAACGTAAATTGCAAGTTTCAAACGTTATAGAATATATATCACGCGATACCTAGAAAAGAAACTTGTTGCCAGATTGACCGTGTTGTTTAACATACATTTCCTGTACCAAATTTCGTTTCAAGACGGGCACTCTCGAATGTTTACATATACAATGGAAATATCAACAAGTGGCAATTAGACCAGGTTTAAGCTCTGCGACAGAACCACAAACAAACACAGACAGGTGAATTTAAGATCCAACACCAGCTATGAAGTAAGAACTTTCAAGTTTACATAAACACGACTGATCCTGAACAAGAAAAGACCACAAAAGATATACCGAACGAGTCTCGTAAAGCCTGAATTTCTGCAAAATGGTAGCGTTAGGGTTGTGCTCTTGCTCGATCCAAGCATGCTGCTCGCTCTCCATCGCCATGACAGGATCCCGAGTCCCAAACCCGGGTCAACTCACCGCCGCCAAAAACCCCTAGACTCTGATCGGCTGCTTCAGGTACACCATTCTCAGTCCACTGCACACAAAAACTAACGTAACGAATGCCACGAAACTCGATCTGTTCGGAAGCAAGGATCACGAAAGTCGAGCCCTAGCGATGACTAGAAGCAGATCAAGAGGTTCCTGTGACCAAACAGAAGTGAATGAAGAGGTGAGCCTGAAAATGGGACTTTCAGATCGATGGAGAGGTGGAGAGAGGGGGAGAGGGCGAGGGAGAAAAGTACAGCTCCGGCGACTGTATCCACACAAAACACCCCCCAAACTAGAAAAGATTTTATTTATTTTATTCTTTTTTTCCCTCTCTGCTGTGATAGGCATTAAAGTTGTTTGTCTATTTATTTTAACAGCACAACAGTGCGAAATTTGAACAGCAGTGCGAGTATATTCCATTTCCCGGCAAGACGATATTCTCTCACGTCTTTTAATTCTTTTTCTCCCACTGTCCGATTCCTTTGTTCATTGTCTTAACGTACGTTGCCTTCTTAGCAAAATAGTTGTCGCACGCTTTTCTTATTATTATTATTAACGACAAAATAGACGTGACAGGTATAAATTAACGTTTACTTTGAAATGATTGTACCTTAGTACTCATCTTTGTATTAATGTTATCTAAATTTTATAACATCGTCCACTTTGTAAGGATTGAATTATATCTCGATCTTCAATAATTTTGTTTTTTCTAAAATGACAACTAAGTTTGTTATATTTTTTTTAAAAAAAACTAACAATTAATGAGGCTGTTGTCTTCTGATTTCTTTTTAGTTAGCTTTAGTTTCATGAATTTTAGAGATACAAAATCTTTCGTTTCGATGATTAAACTTCGGATAAATGAAGATAATGCATGTTCTTTCAAAGGATACTTCTTAGAAGAGGCTCTTTCGTTATATGTCAGTTCATTACCTATACACTATTTTAAACCCCTCTTTTGTCACTAAAGGGCTAATTTCATACAAAAGTATGTTTTCAATGAGAAAAAAAAAGAGCAATGAAGCATATAAGAAAGTGAATTCACTTTTTTGTTGTTGATAGTTCAAGGTAACATAGGGTGTATAACATTCTTGAGCGACAGCATTTTACATCGCCAAATTCATCTAAAACCAAGCATTTATTTTGCATCAAAGGATCTTGATATTTTTTCAAGATAAAAGAGACGATTTTATTGATTGACAAGATACTCTTTTCATGATGGAAGGCATTACAAAGGTCGCTAATAGTTTGGAAGAAATACAAAAAGTAACAGAAATGTTATTTGTAGTGATAAAAGATTGTCCTACATTTAAGCAATGGCCTAGAATACTTGTAACAATTATTTTCCCCTACTAAGCTATTACACGAGAGATGCTGTATCGCAGGCAATTTTGGTTCTCTCTCTCTTTTTAGTTTATTGGAGTACTGTGGCAATTTATTACCTTTCTTAGAGGACAGCTTAAAACAAAATTAAACTGTGGTAACCACAAATTCCTAGTTAGTAACATCCTATTTTTTGGGATTAAATTTTGCAGCGTAAACAGACTCTTAAGAGTATGCATTTAAAATTAAAAATTCTTATGTACAAGAAACCCCATGCTTTCACGTCATTGCCTACATCTTCGTCGTGACCTAACTCCCTTTTTCTTGTAATTAAGAAATAGCAAATTGAAAAATAAGCTCCCCCTAAAGAATAATAGAGGCAGAAATTTGAGCTTCACCAGTATTTTCAGCCACAATTTCCATAACAACAATTATGCGAGCAATTGTCCACCGTTTTGGAGCTTAAAAGATAAATTTAATACTTCTTTGTCTTCTTGCTTTTTTTCTTTCTTAAAACTTTCCCAATGAATAACTGATAGAAGAATACTACTATAAATGAGAATATACTGATATCCCTTTTCAGTAATTATTGACTTTAAGTACATGGAATTTAGCACGGTATATATTCTGAATTTCTACCCAGGAGCATGGCATTTACCCTGTTTGTATTGGAATCAATTCGAACTTCTCTTATAATTCAACTGCATTTTTGGAGCAGTGACTCTTCCAAGTTCCTCACCCTTGTTCATGGAGTTACCTTTGAGCGTTTGCAAATGTGGGATCACCTGTTTTCGAATACTAAAAAATAAGAGCGAAACTTTATCTTAATAGGCTGTTTAATCAAAACTGTTATGTAACAATAAAACCGTAAATATGAGATTTAACGGAAGATAAAAGGAAGGAAAAATGAAAAGGAGACAATCTTAGGGTTGGTTTGACAAGACTTTTTTTTTGGTTTTCAGTTTTTAAAGAGCAGCTTAATTTTATTTTTTTTACAAAAACAAGTGGGTGTTTGATAACCCTTGTTTTTTTTTAGTTTTTTTTTTGGTGTTTGGTAACCCTTTTTATTTTGACTTTTTTTTTTTGTGGTTTGCGGTGGCGGTGGTGGGACGTAGCAGTGGTTGACGGTGGTGGTGGCCGGCTGTGGCTGGCGGCTGCCGGCGGTGCTCACCGAGGGTGGTCGCCTGCTGCCGGAGGTGGCTGCCGGCAGTCACTGGCGGCCGGAGGTGGCTGCCGGCGGTGGCTGTTGGTGGTGGTCGCTGGCGGCCTGAGGTGGCTGCCGGCGGTGGTCGCGCAGCGGCCGGAGGTGGCTGTCAGCAGCCGGCAGTGGTCACCTGAGGTGGCTACCGGCAGTGGGAGGGTGGTAGTCTAAAAAAAAAACAAAAGTGAAAAAAAAAAACCAGTTTTTGGAGTTTTTTTTTTTTACTCTTCAGTTTAAAAATTAATTTTTTAAATTGGAGAAGGAAAAAAAAATGGTTACCAAATGCACTTTTTTTTTTCCAATTTTCAAAACTGAAAAAAAAAAGGAAAAAAAAAACGCGTCTAACGTGGCCTTAGAGACATACTTTCAGAATGTTGTGGATTTGGATTTTGGAAAAGAATTTTTTTGGGGGGGTAATTATTTACCGATTGATTAGTAGCTACCGGTTCATTTGGGAATATATAGGCAATATACATCGCTAAGAAAGATATTAGTTAAATGAGAAATCTTGAATGTTCGGGTCTATCATTCACAATAAGTGTGAAAGGGGTGATCGGTAGATGGAAGGTCTTTAGCTATAATATTATATAAGGATAAGGGTGATTGACACCTTGTTTCACGTGGCAAGAGTAAGATTTCGAAGGCGACATTAAAGGACATTGTTAGCAAATATTTTGCCAGTCTTTTAAAAGGAAGACACTGTCATGTATTGAATAGTGGATTTAGATGATTAAAGATCCCAAATTTTTCCGTGTGGTGGATGAAGATGGCATGTCAGCCATGTACAAAATTTTGGTACTGCGTTATATGTAAAATAGCAGCAAAAAAGAACTTACGTCATTTGTAAAAGTGACGGTTCCAGAAGCTAGTCTTGTAACTTTTAAGATATTTGTTAGTGAACTTTTTAACATTCGTTCTGCTAGCTCGTTTGAGGAGACATTTGACAGTTGCGATGCCGTGGAATGAAGCCCCACTTCTCTTCTCCTTCCCCCCACCGCCCAACATACTTCGCAAGCTAGACTCCCTTGATTATTTTACCATTTTTCGATGACGTCTATTGATCTATGAACACTCATGGCGGTTGATGACCTGTCAAATTTGTCGACCGCAAAAAAGAAGAGAAATAATGAAAATGTTTCTCTTTATTTTTGCTTTCAACTTTAAATTGTATCTTCCTACGATCATTGTGGAGGTCGAACGATCCCTTATGCACAATAGTAGATAACTCTTGCGGCAATCGCGGTAATACATTAGCGGAATTTGTACGGTCACTTTTAGCAACAAAAATTAACAGGTGTGTGTTGTAGGATTAATACTTCTTATCACCAATCACAGTTGGCCACGAAGCGTCGCAAAAGACACCCTTGACACGTGAAGCACGCCGCAGGCAGCAAGGAAGACGTGGGCGGATCGCACTTGTATCTGGATACAGTTCAGACCGTGACGTGGCATTGTGGAGACTTCTTATCTCGTCACAGACCCACGTGAAAATGATCTCTTTGTCTCCATTGGTTGCCTTGTGCCGACAGCGACGCTACGTGTCCGAAGGCCAAGCTCAATAATTGGAGAGAGGATGCTATAGGGCAGCGTTTGTGTGCAGTTCACCCGTTTACTTTTCACTAAAACCCACCAATCATTTGTTGTTGCCTCATCCCATCCATTTTCCTACCCAGCTGCTTGTAAGAAGAGGTCAATCCCAATGAAAGTAATGCGTGTCCGTCGTGTCCTTGTACTAATTTATTGGCCAAAGTCATGTTTTATACTGTTTTTGTTGCGGGGATATTCGAATAGTTTACACGAATATATGATGACGTGTGCAGCCGTATTATTATCTTAATTTTAAAAATATAAATAAATTTGAGCGACGATTTTAAAAAAATATGCGCGTGCACATAATAAAGTATTTTTATGCATTCTTATTACGCACTGACTTGCACCAATATTGCGTATGTATTTATGGTCACGGTGTTTAGATGTAGAAAAGTCAAGAAAAAAATATATAATATGGTTATGATTAGGTAAGATACTTCTAGAAAGTTATCTTAAAGATAATATTTTCCCCCACGTGCAATTGCATGGAACAAAAATCTATTATTGACTTATGATGTCCAATCATTTGAGGATTGAAGGTTGCGCTTTAATAATTTTTTCACATTACTAAGAATCACCAAGGCTTTAACTCAAGTAACACCACCAAAGAATTCTAAGAAGTTTTGGAGAGAAAGAGAACAGTGTTAAAGTTGCAACTAGTTACAATGAAGTTTAAGAGTTCAATAATTGGTGCTTGGGCACCCTCAACGAAGAGTCACAATTCTTCAAATATGACTATTAAAAGCATTGAGGACTCTTAAAAAAGATCCAAATTTGAAATAAGAAGGGACTCAAAACTGTTGGACTTGTCTATGACTTTCTAGAGTGCTTCCAATCTGAATGAACCTCACATGTCGGTTGAGGCACCCACGGCACTAGACCATTTTGGCCGGTCCACCGTATCCTACAGTTCCATGTTGGGATAATTACATAAAATACCCCTTGTGATTTGGGATAGTTGCAAAAAGACTCCAGAGATTGCAAAAGTGTTGCAACCATCAAAAAAGTCGTCAAAGCTAATGGCATTTGATGTTCACGCTCCTGAATAGTGCGTTTGGTAGAGATTATTCTAACGAAATGACAAAAATGCCATTTATTTCTTCTTCCCTCTCCAAATTTTGATTTTCTTTCCTAATCCAATCAAGAAAACCCTAATCGGCCACATGCCTCATCATAATCGCGCGCCGCCACCTGCTTCACCCGGATCTATTTGCCAGTTTTGGGTTCCACATTTTGTTTTTGGCAGGATATCATGGTGGTGAAAGGTCGGAGAGTAGGGATCTGCCCATGTCGGTCTCGGTCGCTCTTTTCCTCCCTCTAATTAGCTTTGGCTGGCTGTAGCTTCGGCCATTTTCTTCTGCCTGTCTGTTTCCATCCATAACTCGCCACCCTTGCCACGCCCCATCCACCACCATCACCAAATATTTATGCCCGCCACCCTCACTACGACTTATTCACCACCACCACCACAGTCCATTTCTGCCGCCACCATCAACTCAAACCACTTGCGCCGCTGCCACCAGTCAGATCCACAAAATCACGAGACTAGATCTACAATTCGGATCCACAAACAACGAGCGGCCTTCGCCAGTGACTGGCATTCCCTCCCTTCCCCTTTACCCTTCCATCTGATCCCCTTTCTGTTGCCTCACCTGTTTGCTCGTGCCGGCCTTAACGAAGGCTTGGGCTTGTGGCAAGGAAGGGCAGTTTTTTCATTTGGACAATTTACAGGGATATTTTGGACAAATTTTTTATTTCGTAATGAAAACTGGGAATTGCAGCGCTTTGGCAATCTTGGGTATCTTTATGTAATTTTTATAATAAAAGGGGTCTTTTTACAACTATCTCAAACCACATAAATATTTTATGCAATTATTCCTTTCATGTTTAGAAGACCACTTTGGTTTTGGGATTTTAGCTAGTATTAATAGGTTAGAGTAGCATTTTATATGAATGCTGATTATATATTCAGCCAGTACTTTCTCATAATTTACCCTTTTGGTAACCCCAAGCATGGAGAGACGGCGGAAATAATTGTGAGTGAAGCTGGTGGCAGACAACACACCTAAAAAAGGGAAAATGGTGGCATGAGAGACAAAAGCCAGAGGAAATCACCAAAAATAGACTTTCAGCTTTCTTTAATCATCATGTGCAGGCAGGTAACTTGTTAAGATTTCCAATGTCACGGATCACCATCCTGCCTCCTTTAATCATACTACATTGCGTGTCATAGCTTTCATAATAAATTATTGATCACCATCCTGCCTTCATTTTTCCTTCTGACTTGCCTACCACAAAAATAAATAAAAAATAAATTATTGAATAACAATAATTTTTGAGGATTAAGATCATCTACTACATTATATCTGTTATAATAATAATAAAAGATTATAAGTAAAAGTATTATGCTATTAAACTTTACAATGATAATATTTTCTCGTTATTTATATTTAGCAATAATTTTTTATAACAGCCTGAAAAGTTTCATTCGCTATTTAGAATGTGGTAAACATGGAAGTGGTGCTATCGTGATCTGGTGCAAAGATGAGGATCAAGTTTGTTGTGGTGTGGCCCACTCGAGCTTTTTTCAGATTTCCATCCTGAGCTGACAGGAATAATGTCATCCACAATTGGGCTCTGGGCCCTGCGTAGTAAAAGCTGCCCAACAAGAATTATGACTCGAAAGGCAAACACAATTCGACGCTCATGGTTAAGCTCCCCATTTCGCTCGTACAAAACTAATGCATTTACTGAACATTACCAAGAAAAAGTCTACCAATAAGATGTCAGAGAACAAAAAATTTAAAATTTTTTCAAACTACAATGAATAATATTGTGTTTTTCAAGCAATTTACAAAGGTGACAAGGGTCAGTTATGTGGAGGTAAATATACATGACAGGAACCATCAGAAGTCTTGAATGGGACAGGATAATTCATAATATTACATTACAATAAAACTAAACAGACAAAAAATTGGCCAAAGAAAAAAAAGTAAAATTAGTTGAAATATATGGCACCAAATATCACAACCGATTAAAAGATGCGGACAAAAAAAAAAAAACAACAACAGCAAAAAGAGTTTAAGCTTCAAAAATAGTTAAAGGAAAAAAAAATCGTGTACTGATAAAAAACCAGAGAAAAAATTAGCCAAAGAAAAAAAATTAAAGTTAATTGAAATATATGATGCCAAATATCACAATTCCGGTTCAAAGACTCTTTCCTTTTCCTCCTGGTTGATGCATTTCTCCACACTCTTTCCTTTCCTCTTAGGTTCATTCATTTCTCTATGTAAAATCATCTCTCTTCATTCAATTGTTGTAGAGATAATTAAAGAGCATACATTAATCTTCTCAAATCCTTCATTCTCTTTACTTTCTTCTAGTGTGCCTCCGCTATTCTTTACCTACAATTTTTTCGTTCTTACTGCAAAAATACTATGTTTGATTAAAGACAAAAATTTCGTTAATAAAAGTATAAAACATAAGAGAAACAAACTAACTAGATTTTGGGGCCAAAATCCCTAATCAAAATCAAGCGAAGGACCTGTAAAGGACAATAAAAAAGTTACTATATCATTTTAGGTCTACCCTTGCATTAACTAGAATTAGATAGCTACTGACATTAAACTATCTAGAAACCCAAAACTAGTGAGCCACAACCAATTACTCGTCCTTAGGGCCAAACATCTGCCAAACTCAAGTTCCATAGCTATAGCATTTGGTATCTGCATACTCCTATAATGCTAAACACCAATTAAAATAATTGGGTGCAACCTAATTTTAATAGGCACTGTACTTTATAATAGGCCTGAACACAATAAAAATGGCCCGTACATTTATTCGTTTTTTTTATTTTCATAATTTTCGTATTCGGTTAGAAAATACGCGCATGTACTTTTATTATTTTCACTAAAAAAAATTTAGCTACTTTTTTTCTTATATTGGGTTGAGTTTGAGTGAAAAAGCTGAAAACACATGAGTAATTTTACCCAAAACAAAAATAGAAAATAATAAGAATGTACAAAAAAAATATTTTTTTATCATTATTACAAAAATACAGAAAACGAATATGGTAAATGTAGGAGTCATTTCTCGCACTTTAGACATTCAAGTTTTTGCCTCTCTCCTTTCTCTTTTTACCTTAAACATATCTTCTATCGTATCAACTTCAGCATTCATTCTTGTAGTGCATCTATAACTATACTATCTATAAAAGTATGAATGTTGCATATCATTTCTGGATGATTTTATCCTTCTTTAATTACGTCAATAATATTTTTATCCTTTCTTTATGACTCTCTTTTAAATTTGATTGAAATTAAATAAACATGGGTAATGAATCTATTTTTAAACATTGTGAAATGAAAAGTGTGATGATAAAGGAAAAAAAAAAAGCAAATCCCTTTATTGCCCCATTTTAAATTAGTTGAAATGAAATAAACATTGAATAATGAATTAGGTAATGGAAACTGTGATTTTTTTTCCTTAAATTTTTGAGTTAGCAAATAATTAACTAATTGAAAAACTGAAAAGTAAAATCAAAACAAAGAAACTAAAATACGTAAAAAAAAAAAAGTTGAGAAACAAAAAACTGTTGGACAAACAAAAATAGAAAAACACGAAAATAGGGTTAAATATGCATAAAAAAATGGGAAAAAAACAAGGGTTAAATATGACATCAATTTTAATTGAAAATATGTTCAGTTATTAGAATTGAAGACTAGGAGCGTTACAATTCATATTGATGGATGCAAAGCACCCGGTCTTAAAAATTAAAAATCTTAAGTCTATACCATAAACTGATTTAACAAATTACAAAAATAAAGACGTAGATTCATTCTTTTAATTTTTCTATTTACTTTTCTTTTCAGCAGCACCATCAAATATTTCTTTAATCCAAAAGTCTAGATATAAAATTTTTAAACATTGAACTGATTACAATTGCAAACTCAAATATACATTTATTCTAAAACAAGTCGTAAAACTAATAAAACATAACTGAATTATATTATTCGATCCACAAAAAACTAATTATATTACCTAAAAAATTACTCTCGACCACATGTACGTGCAACGCACGTGCTTCATACTTGTTTATTTAACTAAAAGCCACATTAGAACATATGAAACTCTATCTTTTTGAGTGTCACATTCACACATAGCAGAATACGAGATTCTAGTAAGATTTTTACAAGAGTTGCTGACTCCAACTTGACGTTTTGAAAATAGAACTAGAAAGTGATAATTAAAGAAGAAATACCCGAAAACCTGAAAACAATAACGGAGAAAATGGTAATAAGATGGAGCGACTATGTTTCACAGAAGATACACCATACACCAGAGATTAACTTGATCTTATTTATGGCCTGGCTAACATGGACTATACATTTAGGTTCTTTATTCAAGTTCTTGTGAACTTCTACCAAGTTCTTGTGAACTTCTCAACTGATTATACTTTTGTACCCTCAAAAAGTGACTTCAAATTATAAGGTCCAGTGATGCTTGGATTTCCCTGCTACATTAGCTTAGCGATCTGCTGGTAAGCCACTTCTGAAGGATGATAAGAATCAAAGAACACATATTCACTTGGATCATCGCACAAATCGTACTCTTCTTGTCCTCTCTTCCCTCCACAGCTATAGATGCCGCCATAAGAACCCCTGCCACAGCAAGCTGCCTTTCCTTCCTTGAAACCTTCACATGCCACAACCACAAGATTTCAACATTGTGCTTGATCAGCTTTCATACAAGACCAGGAAAGCTTACACAGATTGGTTTCAGCTGTTTGAGATTTTACCATATTTTGATGGATTGCTGATTCTGTCACTGACAACAGTGTTGAGGTCAAAAAGAGAGTACTTGAACCCTTCTAATTGTTTTTCTAACTTTCTGAGGATTTGGGAGAATGCCTTATTGTGTAAGTCTGCTATTGCAGAGACTTCTTCCGAGCATCCACCGTTGTTTATTTCCCTGTAGTATGGTAAACAACCTATTGGTGGCATTGTGACAAACCCAAATTTCCTTCCTCCTTTAATGTCGACTTCCTGTTTGCAATTAAGAGAAGAAAAAGTGAGAAACCAGTCATCCATTTCAAAGTTTGTGGCTCCTTGAATTTCTAGTTACTCCAAGAATAGAAGCTGAACGCACGAGTATCTAACGTACTCAAATTCTAGTTATTCTACCACATGAAGTAGCTCAAAAGGTAAATAAAGAACTCAAATTCTAGAATGGAAAGGGGGTGTTTCAGATGTTACTTGGAGTACGGTCGTGAAGTTTCCAATCACAATCTTCACGTACTCCTCTTGGGTAAATGAACTAAAAATGCTGGCATTTGTCCTGGAAGGGCTCAAGTAATCATTGCCCCCAATGCTGAACATGTACACAGAATTGGAGAGAAGTTGCTTAGCTTCTTTGCTACCTAGCTGTCGCACCAACTGCTTCTCCAGATCATTAAAGTACCCAGCTGTGTTTTAAGGATAATCATCTGTAAAGTTGAAGACAACAATGCTATAAGAGAAGGTACATTTGATAAGTTAGGAATTGATGATCCCATTGATTTTAAGAAATGCAAGTTACAATAATGTACCATTGCAGGTGATGTACTCAATTTCCTAAAGATGCAAAGAAGCCTTTGTAGTTGCAATAACCATCCAAAAACGTCACCGACAAGAAAGCATCATTGTACTTAAAAGATAACTCATTTAGTTCGTTGCCCAAGTAATGAGGGTGAGGAACTACGGCGTAGCGCATAACTATAAAGATCTTCTGGCCAAACTCACAATAGTTTTATAACTTTTATTAACGATAAATACCATGAGACGAGTTTAGAGACTTTTTAAATGGTGAATTTAGCGGACTTGGCATTGAGTAGCAACACTCGTGCGTTAATTTAGGTCAATAGAGAAAAAAAATGGCTATTAAAATTTATATTATACAATAACGAGTTGAATTAATATAAACAACTTTTTGTCGATTGATGGAGGAACAGAAATGGCATCTTATGAGTAGGGTCAAGATATTTATCTAAAAAAAAAAAGTTGCAAGCGTTCAGCTTTGGCATTCTTAATTACTGGTTGACCACTGTAGGGTTGATTCCTTGACCAAAATTATGCTATATGGTACAATTAGACCTGGCAAAAACTGATCCGGACCCGCGGGTCTACCCGTACCCGTGCAAAAAACCCGGGTACGGGTACATAATTAGGAGACCCGCTGAAATTAGACTCGTACCCGAACCGATCCGTAAAATTCGGATAAATTCGGGTCGGTTATCGGGTACCCGAGTTACCCGTTTATATTCCTATATATAAGACTTTTAGGGTTTTATTGTTTTAACATCTTATTCTCTCACTTCTCAAATTCTCTCATCTTCACTGATTTCCGCCGCTTCTCCTCTCAAGTCTTCCTCACACATCCCTTCTCTTAAATCTCTCTCTCTTTCACATAGATCTGCCAAAGACACGACCACCCTACTCTACCCACGGCGCCACATCGGTCAATCAATCTCGATTCACCGCATCTCCGCTGTCATCGGTCCGTTGGTCAGTCAATATGACTCCGTCACCTCGTTGCCACAGTTCGGTCATCGCCTGGCCCCGTCGCCACCGATCGGCCACCACCGTGGCCCCGTCTCCAACGATCGATCACCATCGTGGCCCCGTCACCAACAATCGGTCACCACCGTGGCCTCGTCACGACCGATCGGTCGACACTGTCGCCGACATCACTCCGCACCTTGGTTGGGTAGATCTTGATGGTTGTTGACTTGTTGGGTAGATCTTTGATGGTGTCGTGTGTTCTTGATGTGCAGATTGTGTTTCTTTTTTTTTTTTTCAGATTGTTCAGGAGTTTGTTTTTTTTTTTTTCCAAGGAAAAGATGTTCAGATCTAATTATTCAGATTGTTTTTTTTCTTCCGATGAGAAGATTCAGATTGTTTTTTTTCTTCAGATGAGAAGATGTTCAGATCTGTTGGAGATTAAAATGTCTAATTAGTATGTGATTAAAATCTGTTTATTCAAAAAATAATAATTAATGAGAAATTAATGATTTATCCGCGGGTAATACCCTACCCGCAAGGGTAGGGTACGGGTTCTCAAAATTCTTACCCGAAAAAAATCGGGTAAAATATATCCGAACCGATTTTACCCGTACCCGATCAGATTTTACCCGTACCCGACGGGTATACCCGTTTGCCAGGTCTAGGTACAAGTAGTTAATAACATTATCTTAGAGAGAACCTTATCAGGGAAAATGTCAGCATACCAGTCCTGAATAAGTTTCGACCAAGGCGCCTCCACCACCGGATGCAAAGTTAGCTCCATAAGCAAACAAACTGTGGCTGCCAGGTTTGAGATACGGCGGAAGCAGTGGCAGCTTCGCATACTCAGCTACAAACAACACAGTTTTCCTAGTAAGCAAAACCCACATTCTGTATTAAAGGAGTAACAATGGGCACATTCACTCGTGTACTTACCGATGAAGTCCGGGAAGAGACGGAAAATCGCCCAGTTGGGTACTTGAAGAAAGTTTTCCCGTACGGCTTAAAATTTGCCTGAAAAGCGGTGGTAGTGTTGATGTAATTGTTATTGCCAGGATCAAAAAGTGAATCCCCAAAAACGTAGAGGCCAACCCGTTCACTCGGGAGCTGAGTAGGACACAGGCAACTGCTGGAACTGAGGAGGCTCGGTAGGAATGCGAAGGCACACAGGTCAGAAAGTAGTGATACTGCCATGGAAAAAGGTGAAAGCTTGGATAATGACTTTTGGGTGGTTTAAGACTTCAAGCCGAGTAATTGAAGGGAACTAAAATGGGAGCTGTGAGCAGTGTTTTGTCAAGCGCTGGTACCTTTGGACTTTTATGGCACTCCATTGCGTCAGGCGCCGGCTGCATATTGCTGATTCTCTGCGACTTTGACTGCTTATCCTATCTATCTTGGGCCAAAATCTGTCACCTCAGGGATGCTAAAAATTGTGCACAACTGCAATTAATTCTTACCCAATTTGGGTCCCCTGCTTATAGCCGATCTGTAGGTGTCACTCACACTTGGTATCCTTCGTCCCCATCCCTCCTCTTTGGCTCCATTTTAGTGTCTGCGGGTTGAGTAGTCATGAATGCTAGGGATCAAAATTTGTACTCAAACCCAATATTTGCTACTGGATCATCTAACATTAGGTGTCAACCACAGTTGAGTATCCCATTCCTGGCGAGAGTCGTTTTTCTTACGTAACTCCATTACTTCTCTAAAAACACAATTTTGGATGGTACTTGCTTTAAATCTTGATGTAAATTAAGAGATGTATCAATGCATGAAACATTTCACGAGCACAAGTCCGTTTAGTCCCAAGTCTTGATAGTTAACCCTTGGCCTACTGGTCAAGTATCGTAGTGGCCTTTTTGTATCACTTCTATATAAAGGGCGAGGTAATCTCCAAGTACTTTTTGTATCACTTCTATATATATGCCTTCTTAAAAGCTTTGGATTGTGTAGTTAGGCACTTGAACATTGTTAAATGCTTTACATTGTGGTTCTATTTTTGAGCAAAAGCACTTCCTTTAATATTTTTGTCCGAATACTAGAATGCTTAATTTTGTGGTGTTTAAAGGTAAGAAACAATCCGTAACTAAGCACGCCATGATATGTATTTCGAGCCAAATTTCTCTGTAATTCCCAAATGCTTATGTAACATACTTTTATTAAGTACAATACAAGTAGCATCAGTTTAGAGAGCGGACCTACTACCGAACATTGTTGCAATGAATTTCACGGTGTTAACTTCAGACAATCTTTCTAAGTCTATCTACGGGTAGCCGCCGACCCAAGATGTACAGTCGGCAAGCAACATAAATTTTTACAGAACATGTAACTGGGTCACGTCGACTCATTTATTTAGTTGCTAGTAACAGTTGAAAATAGTGTTTGACATCTTTGGTGAATTTATTTAATACACATGAATTTCATAAACAATTACAATCTGAAATTTAGATGAAGAGTTCACCGGATCTACTCTTGTGCACGTTCAAATAGAGCCTTGAAATTGTAAGGCCAGGCGTTTTTCGTTGTTCGGTTCCATATTAGCTTTGCAATTTGCTGATTAGCCTTTTCAGTTGGATGAGCAGCGTCGAAGAAAACGTATTCACTAGGATTGTCACACAAACCATACTTGTCCACGCTTTCCCTCCCACAGTTAGCAACTCCGCGGTACGGACCCGAGCCGCAGCATGCACTTTTTCCTTCCTTGAAACCTTGGTAAAGATTGTCACGAAGAGGTTAACACATAACAATGGAAGCAATACTAACGTTACTATACCCAAGTTCTGTTTTTCAAATTGAGGAATTACTAAGCTTGAATCAAACTAACCACAACAGAGATTTCGATTTTTCTAGGAAACCATTAGAGATGATTTGAGAACTCAATTCTGTAAAGAGTAGCACTAATTGCTCAGGCAAACCCAGAATGCAGCATACCATATCTACGTGGGTTGTCCATTCTTTCACTCAGAGCAGTGTAGAAGTCGAAAATGGAATATGCGAACCCCTTCAGTTGCACCTCTAGCTTTTGAAGCACCTTGGGAAGAGCTTGGTTGTGTAGCTTTACTAGGGTTGTGATGTCTTCCATGCATTCACTGGTATTTCCTGGTATGAGTGGTTTGGCAATTGGTAAACATCCCAAAGGGGGCAAGTTAAGAAGTCCAAACTTTCTCCCTCCTTTGCTATGTATATCCTGTCCATAAAAAGGAGTGGTGAAATAAATGAAAGACCAGGGAGTACCAATTGATCATGCTCATGTGGAATTGGATCCTCTGCTGTTGGGGGAATTTACGGCAGGGTGCTGTAGCACTAATCTAGTCTGTTCATTTCATATCCAAAAGACACGATGATGCCACATCAGCTCACCCTTAGAAAACGAAACATGAAAGACAAGGACCTAGATCCTCTGCCGTAGAGGAATCTACAGCAGAGGTGCAGTGCCTTTAATCTTGACCGTAGAAATACATCCAACACACACAAAACAGACACGTCAGCAGGGGAGCAAAAACGGCTTCAAAATGATGCGTTCCGATCCTAACGGTGGGTAACGCTTGTTACATAGTTGCACATCTGGTGCAGCTTCTTCATCACCGGAAACCTCCTTCGCACCGCCTCATTTCCACTGCTCATCCTGTCATCAAAAGCGGCCTCCCCGACTAGAAAATGCTAAACGGTGGTGCTTACCATTCCCAATGAGAGGAGCAAGATCCACACAAAACACATCAAATGTTTTCACACTTTTCAGCTTAAGATCCATTCACCGAAAATCAGTCCTCCTCTTCTCTTTGTTCTCTGCATCCTTGAAGATTTAATGACGCGGTAATCATTCAAAGCGCCAGATCTACACCAACCTAGATAAATAACCATCCATCTTGACTTCTTTATTTGATACTGTTTGCTTTGCGTCCTTCTATAGAACCATAAGTTGTTGGGATGAGTTCTTACACGGGTGCTTGAGATGAGTAATAGAGGAGAGGAGGAAAACCAGTTACGGCGTGAACGTTTGCCAGTTAGGTGAAACCCAGTAGTTTATTGTCTCTCGTGGGCAAAGCTGACGTGGCAGTTTCCTGGCCTTTAGATTTTTTTGAACGGTCAATATGGTACCAACAGCACCTATATTGTAGATTTCCCTACAGCAGGGGATCTGCATCCTGCTTGCCAATACCTTGATCACAGTTGTTAAGTTTCCGATCACCATCTCTACGCAATCCTCTTTAGAATACGAATCGAGGACAGTATAATTTGTCAGAAAAGGTTGCAGGTAATCGTTGCTTCTGATGCTAAAAAGGTACACGACATCCTATAATAGTTTCTTAGGGCCCGTACGTTTACCTTATTTTGTTTTTGTATTTAGTAATGATGATAAAAAAAAATGCTTTTTTCGTGTACGTTTACATTTTTTCAATTCCGTTTTGGATACAAATATCCAAACAGTAGCCAATATCATGAAGGCTGTTTTCACCGTTTTCCAAAAAAATGAACTCAATGTCAGAAGCTGCTCCCTCCCTAGCACCCCGTACAGAACCATTGTTCACCCCTTCCATTCAGTTCTCTCTCTCTTCATCGTTACAGATTCATTGCCTCTCTTTATCGTCTTTCTTCATCGTCGGCGCCTGAAACCTGATTCCTCCGTCAGTACCTCGACCTTCGGCACACTCTCTCTCTCTCCCCCTCTCTCTCTATCTGTCTTCCTGTACTCTTTCTTCACCCACAACCCACAGACAACACCATCAACTCCCATCCGAAAGGAGATCTCGCCGAAATCCAGACGAAGGAGATGGGGTTGACGAAATCGCTGGCCAAGAATCATCGTCGCGAGGAAATGTAGCAGAAAGCTCTCCAGTCGATCAAGTCGTTGCCTGTGGAATTCAGGTTTGTGGGTTCATCGACTGATGCCGCTAATTCAGGCAACAGTCGTGGGATTTTTGAGAGTCTACCTAACAACGGTGAATCGAGAGGTAACGTTGTGAAGGGTTATGATGAGATGGCTGACCGAGACGATGATGAGTCACCCTGTGGCGGTGGCTGGACTGTGGCCCGTGGTGGTCGGTGGTGGAAATGGAGGGACTTGTGGGGTATTTGATGGGATTGAGGATGTTGGGATTACGGTGAGGGTAATGAAGGGGAAGGGGAAGGGGAAGGGGAAGGGAAATGGGGACACACAGAGCTGCGAAAGGGGAAGGGGAAGGGGAAGGGAAATGGGAACGGGGAAGGGGAAGGGGAAAGGGAACTCGTGAAGAGGAAGAGGGAGAATGGATCCAAAAAAGTTGGTAAAAATAAAAATGAGAATGGTAAATGTACAAGAAAAATTGAAAAAAATAATACGGAAAAAACTAAAAGTACAAAATTCAATTTTAGAACTGAATACTAAAATTTAAAAAACAAAAATAGAATACAGAATACAGAAAAAAATCTCGTAAGCATACGGGCCCTTAGCTTCTTTATCATCTAGCTTTCTCATTAACTCCTCCTCTACATTCTTGAAATAGCTGACTTGAGTTTTGAGGCTGATTACCTATAGTACATAGAACAACCATAAAATGATAGTAAGTCCTACTGGTGGCTTTCCATTGCCAAGGAAGATCCTATAGGCACCCAGGCAATCGCCCTAGATAACTTAATTTCTCAATCGAGTTTGCCCAGAACTAACTAGCACTTTAGACCTTCGGGGAAGAAAAGAAAATAACATTTGCCCAGAACTAATTGCCATATCAATGGCATCACTTGCAATAGAATTACAACATTCGTCACTGGTAGGGAGAAGTACAACACTCCTCACTGTTAGAGCAAAAAGTTGCCATATGTTTCTAGTCCAGAACCTCTATTATGTGCAAGCAAAACTCAACATCACATACCCAACCCAGAAAAGTATCAACCAAAGCACCAGCTCCACCAGATGCAAAATTGGTCCCATCAGAAAACCGATAATTGCCAGGTTGGAGATATGGTGGTATCGATGGCAGCTTTGTGTATTCAGCTGTACAAAAGTACTGAAGTTGAGTTTTACAATGCCGTTTTAACTGGGTTGTCACCTAATCTCTTTTTCCACGCAATTGACTCTTAAAGTACTGAAGTTTCAACAGATTTCCAGAACCGTGACCCAACAAAGCCATCAATGTTGTGGAGAAGAGTCGGAGGAAAATATTGTTTATGAGGTACAGGGGAAATTACATGGATGCCGATGTAGAATCCTGGTCATATTTATCTTAGGGAACAACCTTGATCAGTGTGTTTTAGTAACACTATATATTAGGGAAGAACTTTGATCAATTTGTAGTGGTACGCCAACGAGTTGATAGGAGTTTTAAATAATATAAACAACTTTTTCGGCCACGCGTTGGCCGGAAAACAGGAGCGACAACTTCAATACTATGACATTTTTTTAGTCACAGCAAGGCCACGCCATGCCAAACCCGTGCCATGCGTTGGGCAAAAAAGAGGGCGCAGCAACCTCAATGCTGCAAGATTTTTACTCAGAGCAAGGCCACACCACGGCCAAGCCATGCGCTGGCCAAAAAACAGCGCGGGGCATATGATGATATGTAGCTAAACACCTTAGAATTTTTTTTTTCAGTGTTTAAAGGTAAAAAGAAAAAAGTCTGTAGCTAAACACGTGATGATATGTACTTCAAGTCAAATATTTCTGGAAGTTCTCAAATGCTTAAGGAACCTAATTTATAAAGTACAACTCGTAGCGGACCAACTACTTAATATTGTTGCAACGAATTTCATGGTCTGAGTCCCTGGGAGCTTTTCCAGGATCCACAGGTAGCCCCTGAGCCAAGATGCATACTCGACTCATTTAATTAGTTGCTAGTACTGGTTGAGGAAAATGTTGACATCTTTGGTCAATTTATTTAGTCCCAAGGAATTTCATAAACATAAAAAATTCGACAAAAAGCCGAAGACTTCACATGATCTACTCTTGTGCACGTTCATAGAGAGCCTTGAAATTGTAAGGCCAGGCGTTTTTCGTTGTTCCAGTCCATATTAGCCTGGCAATTTGCTGATTAGTCATTTCAGTTGGATGAGCAGCGTCGAAGAAAACATATTCACCGGGATTGTCACACAAACCATACTTCTCCCCGCTTTCCCTTCCACAGTTAGCAACTCCGCGGTATGGACCCGAGCCGCAGCATGCACTTTTTCCTTCCTTGAAACCTTGGTAAAGATTGTCACGAAGGTGTTAACACGTAACATTGGAAGCAATGAGTGATGTTATTATACTCGAGTTCTGTTTTTGAAATTAAGGAATCACTATGCTTGAACGAAAAGACCATAACCTTAGAGATTTTGATTTTTCTAGGAAATCCATTAGAGATGATTTGAGAACTCAAGTTGCTCATACAGGTTAGACACAATACGATAAGAACTCAATTTGTAAAGAGTAGCAGTAACTGCCAGCCAAACCAAGAATGCAGCATACCATATCTATGTGGTTTGTCCATTCTTTCACTCAAACCAGTGTAGAAGTCGAAAATAGAATATGCAAACCCTTTCAGTTGCATCTCTAGCTTTTGAAGCACTTTAGGAAGAGCTTTGTTGTGTAGCTTTACTAGGGTTGTGATGTCTTCCATGCATTCACTGGTATTTCCTGGTATGAGTGGTTTGGCAATTGGTAAACTTCCCCCAGGGGGCAAGTTAAGAAGTCCAAACTTTCTCCCTCCTTTTTATGTATATCCTGTCCACAAGAAAGAGTTGTGAAATAAATAAAATACCAGCTAGTACCAGTTGATCACGGTCATATACTGCTTGCCAATACCTTGACTGCAGTTGTTAGGTTTCCGATCACCATCTCTACGTAATCCTCTTTAGAATACAATTCGAGGAGACTCAAGTTTGACAGAAAAGGATGCAGGTAATCATTGCTTCCGATGCTAAACAAGTACACAGCATCAGATAATAGTTTCTTAGCTTCTTTATCACCTAGCTTTTTCATCAACTCCTTCTCTACACTCTTGAAATAGCTCACTTGAGTTTTCAGGCTGATTACCTATCGTACACAAAACAACCAACCAAATGATAGTAAGTACTACTGATGGCTTTTCATTGCCAAGAAAGATCCTCTAGGCACCAAGGCAGTCGCCCCAGAAGTGAATAACATTTTAAACCTTTGGAGAAGAAAAGTAAGAAAACATTTGCGACTAAAACTTCTTCACTGAAAGAGAGTGGTGACAGTTGTGATGTTAATGGCATCACTTGCAATAGAAGCCCAATGTTTGTCACTGATAGGGAGAAGATTGCTCGAACCGGGGTTAGAGCAAAAATTTGTTATATGTTGCTGGTCTAAAACCTTCATTATGTGCAAGCAGAACTCAACATAACATACCCAACCCGGAGAAGTATCAACCAACGCACCAGCTCCAGCAGATGCAAAATTTGTCCCATTAGCAAACTGATCATTGCCAGGTTGCAGATATGGTGGTATCGGTGGCAGCTTCGCGTACTCAGCTGGAAAAAAGCACAACGGGAGCAAAATAGTATATCAGACCCAATAAACTTTTGCACGAGGTACAACAACGCATAACTATAGTGAGCGTGCTATTTATTGTAGGGTAAAAGCTATAGAAGAATCGCAGTGAGTAAAATATTTTGTTGGTTCTTACAGATAAAGTCCGGGATGATACGGCCATCGGAAACTCTTCCAGTGGGGTAGTGGAAGAAGGACTCGCCATACGGCCAAAAGTTTGCTCGGAAATTTATGGAACTGTTGATATAGTTGTTGTTACCGAATCAAAAAATGAGTCGCCAAATAGGAAGAGCGGGACATGTTTAACTATATCAGTGTGCCCAATGCTATTGGCAAGGCAGCTGCCGATTGAGATTGCAACTGAAACCAAGATCAGGAAGTTACAAATTGAGCTTGCCATTGTAAAGCTTGCATTCAATATTTTCTAGCTCTACTCGGAAAAAGGACGCCTTCAAAACATCAATATATAGAGGAGTTTTACAATGCCAATTTGACTCTGCCGTTGTTACCTGATCTTTTTAACCACGCAATTGACTCTTAAATTATTGAAGTTTCAACAGATCTCCAGAAACCATAGCACAACAAAGTCATCATTGTTGTGGAGAAGAGTCGGAGGAAATTATTGTTCTTGAGGTGCAGGCGAAATTACATGGATGCTCATGTAGAATCCTGGTCATATATATTGTACTCTATTATATGGTATTAAAAAAAAAAGGTTCTTTGCTGGATCCTTAACAGGGCTACAGAGAATCGGATACACGAATAGCAACCGTTTTGCTAGAACGCCCTTGTGGATTACCTACAACCTAACTCAAGAACAAGATCAGAAGAATATAACATGATTAAATTTTGACTTTTACAGTACGTATATATGGCGAAACCAGAATCACATATGAATTAGATTCTTTGGCAAACAGTAAATGTTAGAACTGTAGAAGGTATGTAATACTGCTAACATTGTCTCTCGTGTCTCTAAAAGGTGACAATTAGGGACTATGGAAAAGGCTCTTCATACTGTAAGGATGTGTGCTGTGTCCAGTCCACATTTCTTCTGCCATTTGTTTGTAAACTCTTTCAGTGAGATGATAAGAGTCCCAAAACACATAATCCTCTGGACGATCACACAGTTGAAATTCCTTCACAAGCCTTCTTCCTCCACAACTGAATGTTCCTCGAAATCTCCCTGTCCCACAGCATGCTGATCTTCCTTCCCTGAAACCTTTGTCACAATAACAACTTCTATCAATCTACCGATTGGAAACTCATGTCAACATTTAGCCTGCAAAAGATATTTGCTTTCGTCTCTTTTTAAGAGACATAGGTTTTTCCAGTCGATGTATTAATCAGAACCAAGTTTTTATCAAAGTATATGTCAATTTTGAGTTACAGATAACCTTTCCCGTTACGCTGCAAAGGTACTTAGGTCTTTAAAGGACTCTTTTTTAATAGTGAAAGCAGTGAAGGGTGCATTGCAGTTCTGATCAATTTTTGAAAAGGTAAGGAGGACAAACTTTTCAAGAGAAACTTGAGTTGCAACCCGAGTTGCTAGGAAGATTGTCATAACCCTCCATGTAGAGATAACTAACGGCCGCTACATCAACTTAATAATATTTTCTTTAGAACATTCATCAACAATTCTTAATAACACTTTCCAGCGTCATCAAAAGTACTTAGCGTCGTAGTCATGGTCATACAATCACAGAGAGTAAACAAGGTCATTGCTCTGGGGATTTGTTCTCATCGTTAGGTAAGCTAGGTTCAGGGTTGAACCTCGTGTCCAACCCAAAATCATACTCGAGAGTAGGACAAACCTACCAGATATAAAAACTAATCCCAAACCCCATGTATTGTCTATGAGACTTGACACCTGCCCTCACGTGAAGCGTGGAAAAAGAGGTGCTCCTCTTGAATAAGAGGTGGTCCCGTTGGATCGAATGGGACGGCAGAGACCTAGCTCTGATACCATGTTAAACCTGGTGTCCAACCCAAAAGCGTGCTCAAGAATAAGAGAAGCCCATCAAATATAAGAATCAATTTCAAATCCCGTATACTGTCGATGTGGGACTTGACAAATCACACACGACTGCTAGCTAAAAACACACACAAGGACGCTACTACAAGAGGTATGTACCGTATCTGGAAGGGTGCTTCATTCTTCGCCTGAGACTGCTCTTGAAGTCGTAAAGTAAATGTTTGAAACCCTCCAAATGCTTGTCCATTCTTGGGAGCAACTTGGAGAGTGCTTCGTTATGCAGTTTTGCCAGCGCCGAAGCCTCTTCTAAGCAGCCGCCATGACCTTGTGGATCGAGTATTCTTAATCCTGGTAGGCAGCCCAATGGCCCCAAGTTGAGAAACCCAAACTTTCTGCCTCCTCTTTTATGTATATCCTGACATAATCATATAATATATGAAAAAGTAAACCTCTTCATGTCAGGTATATTTTCTAGTGGCGGGGGTGACGTTACCCCCACATTATTTCTACTATCGTTGCCGTGATGATTTGTACTTGGCATTTGTGCTAACACCCTAATGCAAACTGCATACGTATCGTATCTTTTTCGTTTAAAGTGTCATCGGAGATGTCGCCTCTATCAACAACAAATTTTTGTTGTCGAAAAAGGGGTTGGTAGAATTCGTTATGTCAAGGGTTGGAGCAAAAAAAAAAATTCACCCGCCTTCTTAGCAACAATCTGGGCCAAACATTCGAAAACTCCAACACTAGCGTCACAACTTTGCTGTTACAAATGCAATGAATGGTTTTACAGCAGTACGTATTTTTTTTTTTCGGTGTGCACTTTGAACAAAGTTCAGTTAGCTTCCACTTGAGTAGGAGCAAAAATTTATTTATTCAATAAAAACCCTTCAAATCTGCGTAACCATAATATGGAGCGACTAGGATTTAGCATTGTCTTAAGAGGAAAGGCTTGACTTACTTTGATCACGGTTGTCAAGTTGCTGATGACCATTTCCACATATTGTGCTGGAGGATAGGAGATTAATATGGTGGAATTGGTTAAGAAGGGGCTAATATAATCATTGGTTCCAATGCTAAACAAGTATACTGCTGTTGATAAGGTCATCTTGGCTTCACCATCGCCCAACTCACTTCTCAGCCGAGCCTCTACCTTCTTGTAGTTCCTTAGCTGTGTCTTGAGACTAGTTACCTGGGAAATTGATGTCACACGCCATTGTTTTTATGCTGCTAAAGTTTGCCATCAAAGATTCAAAGTATTGATTGTAAAATGTAATGGACTCTTTTGATAATCTTTACCCATATTAATCAGCCTTATAGGTGTTCAGAAACATACAAATTAATTGCATCATAATCTAAGAAAATAAAGATTATGGACTTATCACTTTTTCATATTTAAGTCTGACCAATATCCATGTTAATACCGAAAGACCCTTGATATCTTTTATTCAAACACTAAATTTTTGGTCATTTTGTCACATTGAAACTGCTTTTAGCACTTCTTTTTATCCAAACACGAGTCATACCTTAAAGCTAATTTATTTTTATTTTTTTTAAAAAAAGCTCAAAGCTAATTTTGAGAGTTAATTAAGATGAATCATGCGCAGGCTTAGAATGTAATAGATCTAGACAAATTAAAATTTTGGGCTAATTACACTCATGTCCCTGAGGTTCGAGGGTAATTACACGCGAGGACACAAAGTTTCAAAATGTAACATACGTGACCAAAAACGTTAAAAAAAGTAACACTTTTATCCAACCGTCAGTATTCCGTCCAAAAAGTATAATTTTCGTCATTACGTATTTTGAAAATGGCAATACTACCCCTGTACAGTATATCGTCACAAAAAGTATAATTTTCTCTGGAGATAGAAACCCTAATTTGATCTGAAGATAGAAACCCTAATTTGAAAATTAGGGTTTTGAAACCCTAATTTTAAGGTTTCAAAATCCTAATTTTCAAATTAGGTTCTTAATTTAAGGGTAGTCTCCCTACCATCGCCGGCCACAAACTTTACTGATCAGACCACCATGACCCAACAACGGGCCACCACCGTAGGCACCAGTCTCCTGCTCGATGCCTTACACCATTTTCGGCGAGGGCAGATGGCCAACAACGGCCACTGCTATTCTTCACCGGCGATTGCCACCAACCAAACACCAATGTACATCCCCATCGATCGGCCCACCCACGGCCGGCGACAGCACAACCACAACTGCTCGCTTCCACAGATCGGCCCACCCACCGTCGCTGTCGGAGCAGACCCACCACCAGGCATCGATCGCACCGGTGGGCGCGATGGTGCCAGCCCATCATGGTGGTGATGGCGCTGCCTTGCTGGTGGTCACGGTGGCGCGTATCTCGACGGAGGAGGCCGGTGTCGTGACGTAGCTCGGTGATGCTTGCGATCTCGGACGGCGCGGGGTACAGAGGTAGGTCGAGGCGGTGATGGTGGCGACCGGTATGGCGACAGACAGATCGGGAGTGCGACCGCGATCTTGCGACGCCGGTGCCTCGCCGGAGGGCCTGCTACTGCGCTGACGGGGAAGGGGAGGGCAGACGGCGTGGGGGGGTGTGGGTGCTGGGTGTGGGGAGAGGAAGAGGCAGACGCGTGGGGTGGGGTGGGGGCGCGGGGGGTGGGGGTGGGTGCTGGGTATGGGAGAGGAAGAATAAACAGTAAATTAAGTGGGTAATTGATTTTAAAGTCAGGGGCAATCAAGTCTTTTTGTTAAAACCGTTAAGTATTTTTGTATTCCGTTTATCAATGGACATAAGTGTTACATTTTAAAACTTTGTGTCCTCGCGTGTAATTACCCCAAAACCTCAGGGACATGGGTGTAATTAGCCATAAAATTTTAGATGGGCAAACTAGTCTCAAAATCAAATTATCAATCTGTTTATCACTTTAGTTTCCAATTGATTCAATTGACGAGCAGATCAGTATTTGTTGTCACAAACCGTACATAACGAAACAAAAACTTACTGTGACGGCGTTAAGATGTCGGTGTTTTTATTAACTGGCCAAACTCGAGGAAAGAGTACGCATAAATTCAATTTTGAATTTCCAATGAGACTACTAATTAATCTGTTACGGGATACACGGTTTGATAAAAGATATCTTATTTTGATTTTTTTTGATTTTATCTTTCCCTAAAAATAAAAAATAAAGTCAATTTCCTATTTTATATTAGTTTTATATAAGGTATAAAGTGTCGGATATTATAGCTGTCCCTATATATTTTTGAAATGAAAAAAGAAATCCATTTTATAATGAACTCCTCGTTAATGAGTTGCGACGAATGAACGAAGCTACAAGAAATTAACAAGGAAGGCCTGACAAAAATCGAAACGAATACCGACACAGGACAAGATTGGAAACAGAGGACCGAAAGCCCCAGACGATGGGGGTTTTTGTTCGGGCCACACAATGTCGACGAACAAGGCCCACACCTCCATAATTGACTGGGGAGAGACAAAACGTTCACTCAGATGACCTAACTCTACGCTGCTGCTCTCAGACATTTGCCTAAACAATAACTTTTTTGGTTGCTTGACCCCAAACTTAAAGGCCTGAGTCGTGCCTTATTCCTCTTAAACAAATATATATGATTAAACGCAGCCACTCTAAACACGTTAACTATATTTAAACTTCGTACCGATCTGTGAACATGAACGTAGACATTGTTTATTCCAAGAGTCTCCATCTCATTCAGAAGACTACTTGATTGCCATGTGGTTTAGGAGTAGGACCGTACAACACCTCGTTGTAATAAGAAAAGACGTTGCTAAAAGTTTTTTTAGCAGTTAAAGATTATGACTAAAATAAATTTAAACAGCAAGAAAACATTCTTAGGCCACGTTTGACGCAGTTTTTTTTTTTTTCAGTTTTGGAAACTGAAAAAAAAAAGTGAGTTTGGTAACCATTTTTTTTTCCTTCTCCAATTTAAAAAACCAGTTGTTAAACTGCAGAGTAAAAAAAAAACTCCAGAAACTGATTTTTTTTTGGAGACCACCACCAACACCCTCCCACCGCCGGCAGCCACCTCCGGCCGCCGGCAGCCACCGCCGACTGTCGGCGCCACCTCCGGCCGCCGGAGACCACCGCCGGCAGCCACCTGCGACTGTCTGCAGCCACCTCCGGCCTCTGACAGCCACCAGCCACCGCCGGCCACCACCACTGTGGACCACCGCTACGTCCCACCACCACCGCCGCCACGCCCCACCACCACCGCCACCGTAAAACCACCCAAAAAAAAAAGTCAAAATAAAAAGAGTTACCAAACACCAAAAAAAAAAACTAAAAAAAAAAAAGGCCGCGACACATGTCCATGAATTGGAAGAAATTCTATTTTATTAGCTGCTGTTAGTAAAATTTACATATTTTTTTTTGTTTGACGTACATTTTTTTATGGGACGGTTCTAATTGCCACCTAAAACTTACAGTCACCTTCCAAACTTTCTGTAAGAACCGGAACTACTAAAACAGCCTTTCGACATATTTAGTATATTTAGTGACAAATTCCTTCCTTTTCACTAAACACCACTTTGGTTCACCGGTTACCTCTGAAAGGTAAGAGTGACATGTTCGGTGAGGTTGACTTTATATGTGGGAAAAAATTTGGTTACTACCCGATTGAAGAAATCTTCCTCCTACATCTCTATGTAGAGACAATTGATAGTTGCTAAATGTTTTTAATAACTTTATTTAGTAACGCTAAAAAAATGCTGTTAATGGTTGTCGATAAAAGTGTTAACAGAAAAGTCATTAAAGACATTTAGCAGTTATTAATGTTACTATACATGGGATTAGTGAAAGATTCTTACTATCTGAATAACAGCTAAAGTCTGTTCTTATGTCCACGGAGGAAGACGCTGTGGGAACTCAAATCCCAAGCTTTTTCACCCAAAGTGCCTCAAAAAGGTTGTCAAATCTCTTTTGATGAAGGGTTGCTATAATTAGACCTAATCATCTAGGTGTGGAACTGTGGAAGTATCACGAGTTTCTAATTAAAGTAAGAAAGTAGAACTCTACTTTTTGCTGCATGATGAGAGAAACTTTAATACATACCGATCCTTCAAATGTCCCAGCCAGAGCCCCGGCTCCAGCTGATGCAAAGTTCACCCCTTTGTTGTACTCAATCCCCGGCTGCACAAATGGAGGAATCAATGGCAGCTCTGCGTACTCGGCTGCACACAGAAGAAAGTGTCCGTAAATGGAAAGAATGAACACATTATTGGTATTCTGTTACTTGTACAATGCAGGAAGTGACTTGAAAAGCCTACTTACCGATGAAATCTGACACCAAGCGGCCATCAGAAAATCGTCCGGTTGGTGAGTTGAAGTAAGTTTCACCGTAAGGCCAGAAATTGGCTTGGTCAAGAGTAATGGTATTGATGTAATTGTTGTTGCCGGAATCTAAGAATGAGTCTCCAAATATGAACAAGGCAGCTTGTTTTCCGGTGGGCCGACGTCGGCATTGACTTGTAAGGCCGTTTGTTGGTGTTGAGATGAAGAGTAAAGCACAGAGAACTGAGATGATGAAATGGGTGCTTAGTCTTGCCATGACTGACTTCTTCACCTTAGTTCATGGTTTATATATGTACATAAATACCTTCCATGGTGATATTTTAACTGATCCCGTGTGAATTTTGAGGAATAAAGTAAAATTTTTAGGTTTCTTACTTTGTTCAGTAACCAGAAAATTCTTACATGCCACTGAATTTTTCGATTTTTTGCGTGTAAAAGTTAATGTGAAGAATGTGGTACAAAAGATGCACAAAATTTTACAAGGTGATGACATGCCCAAGAATTGGAGATTAGATGTTTAACACGATTGATCTCGTCGGGCACTTCTACCTATCAATTTTACTATCGTTGGATTGAAGTTATTATGTTCAGAAACCAAATTGTACCGAGCAAATGAAAAAAAAAGGAGGAACAAACTTTTATAGCAGAAAACTTTGATAGGCAGAAAATCGTTGGATTCTGATTTTTTTACTTGACGTCATCAAATCAATGTTTTTGACGGGCATTAAGAGCTTATAAACTTGGCATTTCTCCAAAGTGATTGTGTAAAAAAGAATATTACAAATGCACATTACTCAAGTTGAGTTCCTTTTTTATGTATATTTTGCTTATTCAAAGGTTCATTTGATAGAGGTTGGTAAGGGAAGATAATCAAAATTTCGACATGTTTTGAAGCTAGTTAAGATTGAGTGTTCACCGAAAAAATTACCCCCAAAACAATAATAATCTTGAAACTTGAGAATAGGGACTTCAATATCAAATAGGTAAAATAAAGCTTCAGCTCCAAAGTTCAACAACCTTATCTTAATCGCCTCATTTAAAGACTAGAAAAATGTTACATCGTGTCTCTGAGGTTAGGGTAAAATTATGGTCAGAGATATTAAGTTTAGATGTGCAATAGTATGTGACCACATGCATGAATTGGTCTTAGGTGTGTCCATCTATCGTTAGTATGTTGAAAAAGTTTGCTGCTATCATGTAATTGTACTTTCAACTTTGAACTGCAAATACAATTGTTATACAATATATACATTATATGACCTTCAAATCAGGCAAAGAGAAACCCGCCCACTCTCCTAATTTTCAGATTATGGTTGTCTTTCCCTTTTCCTATTTTCTCTCTACTTCAATCTTTTCTTTTCTTTTCTTTTCTTTTCTTTTTTCCTCTACGACAAAAAGGATCCAAAGCTGACAACGGATTTGTGTAGTACGGTGCAGTGGTGTTTTGTGGTGGTGCTCCTGGTAGGATGGCGACGATGGTGATTTCTCGATAGTTGGGGCTAGACAGAGGTGAACAATTTGTGGTGGTGGGTATACAACGTGGTAAACAGGTGACGTTGATCACGGTTTATGGGATTGATATTGGAAGGTTTTAGGTGATTGTGGTTGCGATGTGGTCGTGGAGGTTAGAAATTGTAGTGGTTGGTAGAGGCTGAACATGGTCGTGGTTGGTGGAGGCTAGACGCAATGGCTGCTGGAGGCTGGACATGGTGGTGCCTGGTCGATGCTGGACGTGGTGGTAGCCAAATGTGGATGTCGGGAAGAGACGTGCATGGTGGTGAAGGCGGAAGGGATCTCGTGGATCTGACAATAGTGGCAGGCGTGGTGGTTGGCGTGGGGGAAGAGAAAAATTGAAGAGGAGAGATAATTATTGAGATGTGAGTTGCAAGGGTGAATCTAGAAATTACCTTCCAAATTATGGGGAATAAAATCATTGTCAAAATCTTGATGTATTTCAAGAATCTGTTTAGTCAAAGAATGTCAATGATACTTGTTCAAACAAATGAACATAAATTTAATTTTATCCTAAGGGATAGAGTTTTAATCAACTCCTATAACCCTTTTTTCTTAAAGTAAATAAAGGATTGTTCAGAGACAAGAAAATTTGGTGTTTTGGTGTTATTCATTCAACTTTTGCTTTCTGTGGAAAAGTAGAAGAAAAATGGTTAATGAACAAGCCTACAAAACTTTAGGCTGGGAACTCAAACGAGAACCTCATAAACTATCCCATTGGCCAAACAAAAAAAAGTCATTCGGACCAACTTAGATGATGGAGGAGTACAAGCTTGAACTAGTGTTAGAAATGTGGCTTAATAAGGTAATCAAAAAATTCAACTAGAGAGAATTATAAAATAGCACATGTCAAGGTCACAAAGGCAAAACTGAAATGAAAGGCTATACAATTAGTTGTTGAGAGAGACAATTATGTAGCTTCACTTGGCCAATATATAACTGGAATACAGAGGGCATTTCGATAGGACTTTGATTTGAAAGCTTGACTTCTTATCCCCCTACGCACCACTTTCGTCGCCTTAATATCCTGGTTAAGTCATCCAATTTCAAAATGATTTGGTTTTAAAGTAAGAAACTATATTTTTTTTTGTTTGTTTATCCAATTTCAAAAAGTTTTTTTGTAATTTTCTTCTCATATCCAAAGTTTGAGCACTTTTTCAAAACCAAACGACTGCCGTCAGACATTAATCTCACTCCTCCTCTCTCACGCAGTCGTGCCTAATACCAACCCTCATCTCTCTCTCTTCCTTACCGTCCCCTTCTCACACAAAGGAGTTTGTAAAAGCATATTCCTCCCCTACTTTGTTCCGTGAGGGGCTCACCATCCCCTCTTCTTTATACTATCTATTTATTTTTGTAGATATGCTTTTGTATGTGCATATCTTACATTTTTTGTTCATACAAAATAATGTGCATTTTTATATTTCCGTAAAAGTCCAATTGGGCTAACACCCTGAAAAAGCTAATTTTGCAATTTGTCCATAAAATTCTGATCATTTGATATTCTTGGGCCATCTATATCGACAAAAGGGACTCAGGCCCGATTAAAGAAGACATGATATCCTTGCCCCATTTCAGTTTGTGTTGCATTTGGAGGTGGGTGTCCAAAGATAGGAAGAAGAAGAAAAAGAAGGGGTTTGGCGTGTGTGTGTTGGTTGGGGGGGGGGGGGGGTGTGATTAAGGGGTAGGGGTGTGTGGGGCTTGTATGTGGGCGTTTGTGCAAAGATGATTAGGTGGTTGTTTCAATTTGATGTTCAAACGCAATTTTATATAAATATTAAACTTAAATTTGCTAACGAAAACAATAAAATTGTGTCATTTTATTATTCTCAAAATAGAATCTTTTTAACAAACGAGAATGGTTTCAGAATAAAGCGCTACATTTCATATGCAAGAGAGTAACTCTCTGACAAAACGAATGGTTAAAATGTCAAATCTACATAAGACTGAAGCATATACGTATAGATTACATTACTGTCGCCCTTTGAGTTTGTGCAGGCCATGCCACTTCATCTAAGCAAATTGTTTATCAGAGCATAAAAGAGTTGCACTATGCATATGTAGGGAAGGGAAAATGAAACGCCATTAGATCACCAGGGGAGCCTTTTAGAAATGGCCAGCTTGAAATTGTTTCTTTGAAGGATTTGTTTATGATCATGATCCCCTCAAAATAGTTGACCACTTCACCATCTCTGCGAAACCATTCCAGATGATCGTTGAAACTTTTGGTACATTTGACAACATTAGTATGCGGCAAGGGCCAAGTAAATGTACCTTTGTTATATGTAGAAAGCTATCGAGCACTTGTTGGAGAATGTCTGGGAGTTGACGGGAAAGTTCGCCTGAAAAAGTTTTATCGTCCATACTAGTGATAAGGCAAAATTGTAGTAGATGAAGTGTTGCATCGGAACTGTATAACCGGGGGCAATAAGATTTTAGAGCAATCAATACGTACAAGACTTGTTACTGATATCATGCTCTGGACTTCATTACCGAATGCAAGATTGTTGTAATCAATGTCTACCTCACAATCCAGAGCGACCTACACAGGCTTGAAAAAAGGTTGAAACAACACAAGTTTGTGGGTCAATTGTAGTTATCCTCTGCGCCAAACGTTATCACAGACTGATTCATGATTAGGACATCAATTTTATCAAATATAGTACTGTTCATCGATAACATGTCGTTGTCAATCAACCTTTTTAAGCGTGGACGGTTGGATAGCGGTCGTACTAACCTTGAACTTTGGCAAGGTGGTCTGAAGTACCTGCACACGAGCTCTGATGTCGCCTAATATTCTCGTCTTTGCAAAGGTGCCTATTGAATCATGTTGCTGCGGAACCCTGGACAAGATTTGGCTAGCATTGACACACTGGAATAGAACTCGTGTCTGCACGCTTACATTTTTGCTGTGAGCTGGCTGATAGAAACTGGGAACTCGAATCATGCCTATCACTAGTCCTTGGTTGAAAACGTGGAGTCGGGAACGGCTGTACCTTATTCCTACTTTGTTTGGATTTACGGCATCGAGGGTCAACGATATGACTGAGGAAATGAATAGGGTCGAGTCTGAATAAACATCAAGCTTATAAAATTCCAGTTTTACTGCTTGGAGGGAGAAAACAGGCTCTCGAGGCTTCACAAAAAAGAAAACGACGAACATAATAACTCCGAGTGCCAGAACGAAAAACAAAATGAGAACAAAGAGGAAGAAGCAGCATCTTCTGATGGAAAATGCGCGGTATAGCTCCTGAGAGCAAGAACAAAACGGGTAATTTTGTGTAGGAAGATCCATGGCAGCTGTTCATTTCGGACGTAATTAGCATGATAAAAGGTTAGATTACCTTGTAAATGATCTATTTGATTGATAAATAATGGTGATGCTTCGGACTGAAGGAGGAATGTGATGTTTTTCTTTTGACTTAACCTTTCTCCTATTCCTTTCTTCGAGTGGATTCCAGATCTTTATGAAATGGTGTTCCTTTTACTGGTTACCTCTTTGCCCAACTTCTTGATCTCCCAGGGCCTTGTTGGACTTTGGGATCCTATTGGGAAAAAAAAAAAAAGGCATCTGTAAACATTAGTCTTGTCCCTAAAGCAATCAATGTTGCCCGGAAGATTGAAGTCCACGATCCACATAACTAAATGCAGCCAAATAAGCTATTTAGAGGAAAAATATCCAATGTCAGTGATGTTACTTCAGAGGGAAAACATTGCCAGTGATGTGAATTTTGTCCACTCCCCAGCCTTTGGGATACATCATGTCAATTCGAGAACAATCATGATCCTCTTTGAAATGAGAAGGTTGAGACCTATCTAGAGCAAAACAATATGACTTATATTCTGATATTTCACCGAGAGTTCCCAAGTGCTACCAAGTGATTACTGACTGGGGTGGTTGAAAGATACGCTGATTTAGGTTTGAGTCCTTGGACGATGCGGTGGTTGAGGCAGGCCTTAGACCATGAGAACGCCAACAAAGCGACGTCGGCAACGCCCTTGGACAGGTGGTTGATCATTTTTCTTGCATACTCTGGCCATTGCTAATCATTTTTTCGTATGATTAGAAGCCCTCCTTAGAATCAAGCTTCGAAGCTCAAAGCCCTTCAGAAAGGGGTGACAACCAGAGGAAAGCCATCATGTGTAATTCAGGAATCTGCTGCCATAGGTCTCATTCAGAACCCCTTTTAAGGGTCTGTACCAGACGAGTATATTGGGGGTTCCCTTCATCTCAGCGAGGCTCAAGGTATCAGCAAATTCCAAGCGACATGCTGATAAGATTCTAGCAAATTAATATTTGGATTGCCAAGAGTGCTTCCTAAACAGCCCCTAATACAATTCTACACCAACCAACCCACTAATACTTTCTTCTTTTTACTTCGCATTTGGTAGGTAAAACTTTCTGGTGGGCTTGCTTCACGCATCTCAACCATATCACAGCTAGTCCTTGATGTTGACAGCTTACCTCATTTTAAACATGAATTGCGAATTGGCTGCAATTATGATTAAATAGACTGTTTGTCAAAGGAACCAAGCGCAGTAGAACCATGACTGCCATGACATCTTATTTGTCATTGTTGACTGGCTGTTAAAAGGATACCGACTATTGACATCTTATAGGGTGCATTTATCCTTCTGATTGTACGATTCTAATATTCATGAACCAAATGGAACAAGGATGGTGAAGTGTCAAATGGCCTCGGGTATAACATCGAGATCACGGGTTTGAATCCCCTTGTCGACTGGCTATATAAATTACAGTTCTGACTATTTTTCCAAAAAAGGGCAACAGTAAAAGCAAGAAAAGATGTGTAGCACAGCCCCCTTTCCCGGTTGCCACAACAGAGTACAAGATTACATGGGAAACCGCACTCTCCCCAAAATTTCAGAAAATCTCCAGTAAATTTCTCGATAGTGATAAAATATTCCTCCAAAATCTTGGTAAATACATCAACCTTGATGATTCATAAGTAAACACAACCAAAACTCAGTGGTTAGCTACTCATTTCATAAACCAGAGCTCCAAAAAACATCCTGAGATATGAAGGTGACGAGATGGTTCAAGTAAATATGCCCCCCAACACCTTCCCCTCACCCCGCTCTCCAACTAAAATTGCCACAACAAAACAGGGGCAAAATCCATGAGACTTAACACCATATCCACATCAACTTAACACAGAACAGTTTTATCATCTACAAGTCAAATGCTTGCGTGACCTCCCTAATATGTTGAAGGCTAATTGAAAGTATCTTCAAGATAAAATTAAAAGGGAATGAAGAACTAAACACCTATAAAAGGAGTGACAAAGATAACAAACGACATAGCCGGTGTCATGAAAGGTTCAGCTTCATCACATGTGTCACCATCCATACAAACATTGTAATCAAAATACTAAAATTCAAGGTCTCAAAAGTTAAATGGACCTAATTACCTATGTACTCTTCATAAAACAAAAGCCAATTGAAAACACTATTCAAAGGCTTAAGCATGCTCAGCTGTTTGTCCTTCATCTCCATCACCAACAAACACACCTGAAAGAACAAAGGGAAAAATAAAGAATATCCTCTTCCATAAAGAAATTTAGGAAGTCAGAGGAAAGGCAACTGAACACATAGATTGCACATATAAAAACCAGTAATATGGTGGATAGTACTGACATGTAGCCTTATTCACACCACCAGCAGGAAGGACAAAAGTCACTCAGAAAGCTGCCCCCTCCATAGCGGGAAGGTCATCGAACATCCAAAGATCCATAGGGTTTCCACCATCCTGCGTTGTGTCCCCGTTAAGGAAATTGTCCACCGAAGCATCCCAGTTCCCCTCGAGATATGGGATCTGATAGAACTTCATTTGAGACTCAAAACCAGAGAGCTCGTCAGACAACTTCTTCACAGTATTGTCTTCACTAGGCACGGCGTCCAAAGAGTAAGACTTCAGTTTCTTTGCTGGGTTGGCATCTTCAGTGAATTGAGCTTCATCACCTTCTATAGTAGCCGAGAGAACAGATGTTATTTCTGGAGTCTTTGAGCAATGTTCTCCCCACCCAAAGTCAGAACACTCGAAGGAGTTACTTCCTTGATCAGAATTGAAATACAAAGCAGCACTGTCTGATTGGCCAAATGGTTTTAGCCCCACCTCCCTAGTAGCAGGATAAACATCTGCATATTCAAACTGCTTAGGAGAAGGTTTCTCTTCCTCTAAACCTAAACAACTGTAAAAGTCACTGTCACAGTTGTTCATGAAATTGAAATTCTGATTCAGACTGGGCTCAAAAGTGTTCGCGTTTTCCTTAGGAGGAATGCTCTGGGGGGTTTTCTTAGCCGAACGCTTTGAGGCAGCTGGAAGAGTATCATCGGGAAAATTCACTTTTGCTTTTTTGCCCCGAATCCTCCGTGCCTCGGCATCATAAGCTCTTGCAGCTTCTTCAGCAGTGTTAAACGTTCCAAGCCAAACTCGGACCCCTTTCCTTGGGTCACGGATCTCAGCAGCCCACTTACCCCATGGACGCTGCCGTATCCCTCTGTACTGATTTTTTCTCTTCCTCTTTGCTGATTTATCATCTTGATCATCAGATTCCTCAGATTTAACAGATTTAGAACCTTCATTAAGAGAGAGGGAAAAAAATAGGAATTTCAACATATTGTCAGAGTACATATACGGACACCAGTAAAAAAGGTGTAAATATATATCAGGAAACCTAGCTTGAAATGATAACAGAAAGAAAGTGAACACTATTCCCTAGAAAGTGGAAACCGACATCATTCAGTTCTAGCATTCAATAACCTAAGAAAGAAATAAGAAAAACTCGGCTGCAGTGAAACAATTAAACAGTTGGGTAGCATTTACTCAGCTGCATCAATCCAATATAACCCATTTCCCCCTGTTACTAACAACTAAGAATAAAAGGAAGCCCCAACCAAAAGCTCATCAAAATTTGTGAAAGAAAACCCACAACTGGTGCAATTCTTGGCAATTCAACCAAGCAGGGGAAATTTCCAATCAATAGTTTGGACCAAAATAAATGTTGATCATAAAATATTCATATCCATGTAGGTATATTATATTCAGGACTATTCCTAGAACACAGGATGGGTGAAACTAAAAGAAAAAATGTCCCTTCAACTAAAAAAATTTCGAAGCCCACCTAAGAGATGCCAAAACTCATAAACCATAAGACTTCAGGTCAAGCATCCATCAACAAAAGGGCCATTTTCATTTATTAGTTTTCTAGGAAACTCAGTACATAAAAAGAAAAAGAGAGAGACTTCGCTTACCTAATTATCTCGCCAACATATTCTTCAAGCAAAAGATTAGGAAAATAAAAAAGAACTTTCCTTACCACAAATCATGTAAAAGTAAAAAAAATCCAAACCAGTCCACTCTACCTTAGCAACCACTAGAACGAGTACAGATCAATTTAACTCCTAGATCAAAATCATATACAAAACCCAGATGAAAAAATAACTTTCTAAATATGCATTTTTTGTTTTCTAAGAACAAATAAAAGTAAATAATAGAATGAAATCACAACAAGATAAATCCCATCGTCAAAATGAATAGGCACTTGAATGAATTAAAATCATAAACAAAACCTAATTGAAAATCGTCAAAGATTCTTCTTTTTTTTTTAATGAAAATTAAGTAGATACTAAATTAGGATTCAAAATAAGATACATCTCAGCATCCCACTGAACAGGGAACTAAAATGAATACAACTCAATCAAGCCCCAAGATCATACTGATAACCGAAACCCAATTAAATTAGTTACTCTTAATGGATAATTTACATTGAAAATTCTGGAAATAGACACTGGAATGATTGGTTTCACAGAAGTACCCCGATCACAATTAAAAACACCCAACTTAGACTATCACCTTTTAAAGGACCTCCCTTTTCTTGTTTTTGGGCAAGAACCTTATAAAGGCGTTATCTTCTAGAAACAAAAAACAAAAGTAGAAATGGGGATTTTACCACGAGAAGGGCCAGATGTTCTCGAAGCAGAGAAAGCAAAAGGCTTGACATCAGGAACGACGTCGTCGTCGGAATACTCCTTGAATCCCTGAAAATCGGCCTCGAAATCATCGTCTAGGTCAATGATCTCGGATCGGAGGGGCTTGGAGTAGTAGTTGCCGGGGTTTCGCTTGAGATCGGCGGTGCCCCAGAGGAGCTCGGCGGTGAGCCGGCGTGACCGGCTCGGCGGGATGAAGTCGGAAATAATGGCTCCACCACACATGTCTGCAGAGTGTTCGTTGCTTTGACGACCAAAGATCGGATCTTGAAGGGAGTTTTCTTTTTTACTGAGAGCGAAATGAAATGGGAAGTTAGGGTTTTTGAGGTGAAGGTTAAGGTAAGGTCTGCTTTATAGTTGGATGTGTGTTTGCCTTTCGATTGAGCTCAAAAGAAATTGGCAGGAATGAGGTAGAGTCAATGTTCATGTACTTTTGTACCCTTGTTAGATTTGCTTAATTACATTATTACTATAGATTTGGTACCATGTTGACTTAATTTGCTTTTAACATAGTTTATATGATTAGAATAATTTTCTACTTCAAGAAATTCTAGTGATATAACATCCCTGTGCATGAAAAATACATCTTGTGTTGTAACCCGTGATCGAGATTTGACGATGAGTTGATACGGGTATCGGGGTGATAATAGATGTTTAAATTTTTATTATCATTTTATCTCATCTATCAATTACACGATATATTATTTTGATCGGTTGAAAATAGTACATTTTATTTTAATAAAGTGTAAAGAGCCTACAGGTTAAGCACGTCGAAATCACATTAGCGTACTACACTACTCAACTTTTGGGAGGAAAAATGGATAGAAAGGTTATCAAAAAGAATCTTTCAAATTTGGTCTACAATGTTCCAAATCTACTCTTGCTCCAAAAATCCATAAAGGCGCTCGGTTTAACTGTTAGACTTTGAAAAAAAAGACATTTCGCAACTTATTAGATAAAATTTATGTCCCATATCTTCAATCATGTCACATAATTATTAACATCAATGTTCTTGACAAAAATGTCACGTTACTTTATATATAACATATTTTCAAAATTCAATTGGATTGAAGAAATTTACAAAAGTATCCTTAACTTTTGTTGTCCCCCTCCAAGTTTATGAAGAAGGGGAGAGTCGAAGTAACTCGAGAATTAACTATTTTAGCTGTAGCAAACTCTTTGGCCTTAAAAGTAACTATTAATTATGTGCTTATTTTTAGTTCTTTTTAGATGGTGTTCAACTTGATAAAAGAAGAGTGTTTAGTTTGATGGCCTTGAAGGTATTCAAATTCACGAAAGTACGAATTTCACCTAATCTTTGACCGGACATGATTGATGGAGTTCGTTGAATCACCTAACCCTTAACTCATATACATACGTACAGTCAAATTTTTTGGTTTGACAGATGCCAGCAGAAAAGCAATGGTCATGAATGGCCGGTGGAAGGTTGATGATGCATGTCAGTACGCAGCATATATATGATATGATATGATGGATGTGTCTCCTTCCAACAATTTTTGTGATATACAGTAACAAAACTGTAAAAATGAGGTGTCTCTGCAACGTTGGTGACAAGATTTTAGTTGTATATGGAAGGAAGGAAGAAGAAGAAGGAGAAGAAGAATATTGTTTAGGAAATTATGGACAAATAAAACCCGCATTTCTTTTGAAATCACAAATATTTATTATTTTTAACATTTTTGTTTTTGATGAATTGCCGTATCTCCATCTAGGGTTCAAAGTTCACAGAAACCGTGGAGTTACCTTCTTACAAGTTCTTCTCATAAATCTCGAAGAAAAAAAATGAAAAACAGAAGCACCCATATTTGGTAGCAAAAAGTGTCTATCTAGTAAACCCCCCCCATCTCTCATTATTGATCATGTTTTATTTCTTCTCATAAAAATTACTCACTTTTCAAATTAAAAAAATATAAGTACTTTACATATTTATACTCTTTTTATTCAACAATTTTCTCTCTCCAAATTAGCTTCCACCGGCTCATATTCTCTCTTCTGTCATAACCCACCTTCTTATACTTTTTTTTTTCAATTTCTCTCTTCACATTTAACACTCGATTATCTCATTTTCTCTTTTTTCTCTCCTTTCTTTAAAGGTAGAACAGAAAATACATAATGTATAACTTAAATTCTTATCCTGCAATTTATGTAGAATAAATGGAGTATTACGTCAAAGAAAATGAGAAGATGCTTTAGCCAACTTTACTAAAGTACATATATTATTATACAGAAAAAGAAAAAAGAGAAAAGCCAAGAAGGGTAAGTTTGTAATTATGCAAGGATCTTGTGAGCGTTACGGTCCGTACCATTTTCACCGCGGCAGATGACGGAGTAACGCGCGCGTGTGTGTATTATATAATATAATATATAATAAATAAAGGGGCGAAAAGAGGTGCATGCACCGGAATCCGCCGGAAAGGCGGAATAAGAGGAATGGAGACGGGGAAACAGACAAAAAACTACCAATTTTAAAGCTGGGGGGACTTGGGGCCCACAACGCAGACCACGTGGCTAATGCCGCCAAATGCACATGAAATGTGAGTCAGGGCCTCCGGTGATCACCACACAGTCCACGGGCAGACCTGAAGGCTTCAATTTCATTTCTCTATTATTCTTGCTTTTTCATTTCGGGCTATAAAACAATATTGACAAAGAAATACAATAAATCTATTTTGTGATAATAATGATAATATATTATATAACTATTAAAAAGAGAACAATATAGATGTTATGATTCTCTTCAGAACTCGGGCTTTTGATGTTGTTGCAGCTAAAAACTGGATCGGGAACCACACTAGGGATAAGCATGCAAAAGAGAATACAAAGTGACCGTTGGGTTGGGTTCCGGCGGGAGAACACTCCGATACTTAAGTTAGAGAGGGCTAACAATGTAAAACTCTGAGAAGTAATAAGAACACAATGTGTATGTGTGTGAACTTGTCCCATACCGGGGGGAGGGGGGTTAAAACCCCTTTTATAGTCGTGGGAGGAAGACTCCCAACAAGTTTGTGAGTCTTGATGGATAGACTTGGGTCAGGTCAATCAAGATCACGTTAGGATCCTTGAAGATCACGTCACAATCCTTCATGATTTTATTAAGATCCTTTTAGAATCATAACTCCACTGATATGGTAACCACCAAATTCGTAGTTGACCAGGATTGACCATTAATCACAATTGTCACGTTTCGCTCATAGATAAGAGGTGTATTTTTAACTATATCATATGTCCCGTACTTCTACCAGCGTTAATGAACCGGGTGGAAGCACCATTTTCCTCACTGGAGATAGCGAATATATACCCGAATATAATGGAAACTATTTTTCGGGATTTCAAGCGTATGAGGAGAGTTCTGTTCGGACATGATTCTGCTCTGGCAAAATTCTGTTTGGCAAAAGGGCATTCTGCTCGGGCAGAGTGCTTGGACATGATTATGCTCGGGTAGAAATTCTGTTCGGCCAAGGGCAGAGTGCTCGGACAGGATTCTGCTCTGGCAGAATTATGTTCGACCAAAGTCACTCTGCTTGGGCAGAGTGTTCGGACATGATTCTGCTCGGACATAATTCTTTTTGGCCAAAGGACATTCTGCTTGGCAGAGTGCTCGGACAGTATTCTGCTCGGGCAGAATTGTGTTCGGCCAAAGTCGGGCAGAATTCTTTTTGGCCAAATGGCATTCTGCTCAGGCAGAATCAAAGTCACTTAGCTCGGGCAGAGCGTTCGGACAGAATTCTGCTAAGGCAGAATTCTGTTGGCAAAAGTCACTCTGCTTGAGCAAAGTGTTCGGACGGGCAGAATTCTGGTCGGCCAAAGTCATTTGTTTTGACAGTGTGCTAGGACAGGATTCTGCTTGGGCAGAATTCTGTTCAGCAAAAGTTACTTTACTCGGGCAGAATGTTTGGATAGGGTTATGTTTGGCCATAACAACTCAGCTCGGGCAGAGTGCTCGGGCAGAATTCTTTTTGGTTCTTTTTCACGTGTCTTTTTTGTCATTAGTGCCTTTGAGCGGGAAATTTTCAAACTTCTCTTCTCTTAGCTTGTGACACATAGAGGGGTAGATGAACCGCTGAGTTTTCCAAGAGACGGTTACTTGGGGTTTTCCTATAAAAAGAGATCTTCACTTCATTTTTACCTCACTCAAATTATTTGGAAGCATTCTTCATTTCAAGTAAGTCTTTTTTCTCTCATCTTTCTATTCAGCACTTTAAGTTTCGTAGTTTCCAATTTAGTAGTAGAAAACATGTCCGAAATTTCAAAATCTTTTTCATCTTTCGAAGAAAATATAGCGATCAGTAGTAGTTCATCTTCAAGTTCAGAACAAGTTCCAACTTCAGGAAGTGAAGTTGGAACTTCAAATCCACAACCTCCGTAGCCTTCAACTTCACAACCAGAACAGCCTTCAACTTCTCAACCTTCACATTCTTTACCTGTCAAGAATGCCTTAGAAGATGTGAAGGATCAGGCCGAGGATAAGGCCAATCCTAAGCCTTGGTATACTGCTGATGAAAAATCGAGTAAGATGTCCTCGAAGAGCTGTTGGAGTTGATTCGGGAATATCCTTTTCCTATAGGTTGGTATGCTCAAATTCCAGGTTTGCAAGAACCAGCCAATTATGGAACAAAATTTGAAACGGGAATATACGAAGAGCATGTGAAGTTTAGGTATAGGCTTCCTCTTCACCCTTTTGCTTTTCGTTTCTTCGAGCATTATCATAAGGCTCTGGGCAGCTTGTTCCAAACGGTTGGAGGAAGCTGGTTGGGCGTATATACTTGGTTAAGACTTCGGGCTATAAAGCAGATCCTACAGATTTCATGAGGGTATTCTTTGAAATATGATTTGTTAAAGGAGTTGCCAACTGTCCAGGATAGTATTATATTCATAGTAGACAACGGCTTTTGAAGGGGGGACCAAAATCGAACAAGGGTTGGCACTCCAGATATTTCTTTGTTGGTCGTCTAGATAAAGGGAAGTTACCCTTTGATAGAGACTGGAATCCTTACTGTAAGGATTTTGAAAACCCAGGCAAGCCTACTCCCAACAACCTTACTAAGCTTATTCTTAGCCACATTAAACTTCGAGGTGGTCTTTCCATAGATGAACCCCTTTCAGAGCTGCAGTTAGAGTATAGGAAGATTATCCCTCATAAGCTCGTTCCAAAGGGTCTTTCGGGTTCTTCCTCCTCCCACTGATATCCCTAGTGCATCATCTATTGAGACTGTTCCTCTACGTGTTCTTCATATAGGTTGTTATTTTCAATTTGGTTTCAATGTTCGTTCCTGTATTGACTTCTTTCTATATGCAAAAAATGGCCAGTGGAAATGGAAAATCACCGCAAGGAGCCTTTCTCGGCGTGCTTCAAAACTAAGGGGAAAAGAAAAGAAAAGCAGCCAAGTGTAGAGATGCCCCCCGTTCCGAAGAAGGCAAGGGTTACTCCTCCTGACTTATCTCCATAGATTGTTGAAGGAGTGTCTATCGATGAGGATCCCATCTTTTGACCGAAGTGGACACTTAGGCGCGATGACCTTGGGATGCCAGATAGCCAGATTTCAGATAAACATCTTCTTCATGGAGTTCTTCCTTGGGATAAGGAAGTTTTTCAGAACCAGACTCATGAGACTTTCGCCTGTTCTTTTGCTCAGGCCGTGTATACAGTAATACTCTTTCTCCCAACTAGTTTTTCTTTTCACCTTTAACTTTCATTTAGCTTATTGTTCCAATCTTTATTTTAGATGTATGCTAGCGGGTCTGCAATGTTGTCTCGCTTTGAGATGGCGAGGCAGGTGGCAGTTAAAGAAGCTCAGAAGAAGAGGGATGCCATTAAGGAGGCAAAGGAAGCCACCCATTATGCCGAAGAGTTGAGCAAGCAAGAGGCTAACTACATAGTTCATATTGTGACTCTGGAGAAGATATTGGAATGGGCGAAGAGGAAGATAGCTGAAGAGGCGAAGAAGGTGGAAGAAGCTCGTGACCAAGGCATCCGCGAGTTCCTCGATGGAAATGCTAGGGAAGAATGGTTGAAGAAGCGAACGAATGATGGCTTGGAGATCTATGAGATATGCTTCATGAAGGCCAAGGAGATGTTTGCTGAGCGCTTCCCTGACATCCCTTTGGATGACTTTGTTATGCCTACTGTTGTGTCTCTATCTGGGAAGACAGGTATGCCTTCGGAGGCAGGGGATACTATAGCTTCTCATCCCCCAAAAGAAGGCCCTTCAGGCAATGCCCCTGAGCCTTAGATTCAGTGCTTATGTCTAGGCTCTTTATTTTCAGACCGACTGTTTTGATGCCCCTTTTCGAGGGCTTTTGTAAAACTCCATCTTTTCTATTTGATGGCACTGTTATTTCACTATGTGTTTCCTGTTGTTTATTTTACCATTCTCACACAGTGTTTTTTACTTTGACTCAAACCCTTTGTTTGTCTTTTAAAGGGTTGGCAAAGAGGTCGAGCACCCTCGCTCGGCCTAAACTTCAAAGAAGTAAAAGCTTTGATGAAGTGACGATGCCCCCATTAACTTTTTTTTATTCATGGACTTAGATCTGTAGCTAATCATTTTGGCCTATTCTCACTTGTATTTTTGTAAAAAAAGCAAGAGTTTAGACACTCTGCTCAGGCAGAATGTTCGGCCATCTTTTGTTCGGACAGAATGTTATTTCTAAGTTTAGCACTCTGCTCAGGCAGAGTGTTTGGTCATCATTCTGTTCGGACAGAATGTTTTGTCTAAGTTTGGCACTCTGCTTGGGCAGAGTGTTCGGTGGGTATTCTGCTTGGGCAGAATACTTGGCGAAGTTTGTACCACATTGCAACATTGCTTAGATAAAAATCACTTTATTGCTTGAGCAAAAGATAAAGTTTACACTGGATTGCTTAACAACCTATTATTTCGAAAAAAATCTAAGGACTATTTCTAGAATATTGAGGTTTTGATAAGGTCTGGGCCCCTTACCCCCCCCCCCCAAGAAAAAAGTGTCTTGCCTCGGGGCAAGATACTGCTGGTAGTACTTGCACAAGTTTTCAGCATTCCAAGTACGAGGTATGGGATCTCCCAAAAGTGTTCCCAGTGTATAGGCACTCGGTTTGAGCACCTTTATAACATGGTAAGGTCCTTCCCAATTTGGAGATAACTTTTTCGTTACTGGCTTTGGATTGGAGACTTCTAACTTGCGAAGGACCAAATCTACCTCTTTAAACTGCTTGGACCGAACTCTCTGATCGTAATAACGCGTGACTTGTTGTTTTATAACAACACATCGTTCATGGGCTTGAGTTCGAGCTTCTTCTACCAAATCAAGATTCGCTCAGAGTGCAACTTTATTATTTACTTCGCTAAAGTATAAATCCCGTATTGTTGGAACTCCTATCTCAACAGGCAACATTGCTTCCGTTCCATAGCAAAGTAAGAAAGGTTTTTCTCCTGTGACCGAATGTTGAGTTGTATGGTAAGCCCACAACACTTTGGGAGTTCATCAACTCGTGCGTCTTTAGCCTCATCCAACTTCTTCTTCAATCCTTGTAAGATGCTTCGGTTCATGTTTTCAGTCTGACCATTGGATTGTGGATGAGCTACAGAGGTGAATCTTAAATCGATCGAAAGATTCGTGCAAAAGTTTTGGAAGTTGATGTTGTCAAACTGCTTTCCGTTGTCAACGACCAAAGCTCTTGGTACTCCAAAATGGCAGACCATATTTTTCCAAAAGAAGTCCTCACATTTGGCTGAAGTAATGGTTGCCATAGATTCTACTTCAGTCCATTTGCTGAAGTAGTCTATCGCCACAATCACAAATCGTCGTTGTCCAGACGTTACTGGAAAGGGGCCTAACAGATCCATTCCCCATATTGCAAAAAGAATTGGAGATATAACCGAAGTTAAGGGGGCGACCAATGTATGCGATACTGGGGCAAACTTCTAACATTTGTCGCACCTTCGTGTGAATTCAATGGCGTCTTTCTGCATCATTGGCCAATAATATCCTTGCCTTAGGATTTTCTGAGCTAATGTCCTTCCTCGAAAATGTTGACCACATATTCCTTCATGTACTTCTTGTAGTGTGTATAAGGATTCTGATGGGCATAAGCATCTGAGGTAAGGAAGGCTGAAGGATGTCTTGTATAGAACTCCTTCCACTAATGCATACCGAGAAGTTTTGACACGAAGGTTCCTCGCCTCATGACTTTCACTTGGTAGTTCGCATGTGGACAAGTATTTGATGATCATGTCCATCCAACAGGGTTCTTGATCTATCTTTCCAATTTCAGTTTGAGAACTGATACTACAATCCTTGAAGAATTCAGGGTAAACCGAGCGTCGAACATTTGTTACTTCGGTGGAAGCGAGCCTTAACAATGTATCCACCTGAGTATTCTAATCTCGGGGAATTTGACGAATGGTGAAAATTTTAAACTTCGAAGCCGAAGTCTTACCTAAATGGTGATACTGAGCCATTCATCCGTCTCTGGCCTTGTAAATTTTTAAGACATGGTTGACTACCAGTTGGGAATCACTATGAACTGATAGTGAGTTCACCTTTAAAGCATGTGGTAGCCTTATCCTCGCGAGAAGAGCCTCATATTCCGCTTTGTTATTTGAGGCTTGAAATCCAAAGCAAAGTGCATATTCAACAATAAAACCTTCTGGACTGATAAGAATGATTCTGGCTCCACTGCTACCAATGGCTGAAGAACCGTCTACATAAAGAGTCCAAGGGTCTGGAACCTCAAATATCACCAACTGATGGGGGTCTTCAGGTAATGTACACTCGACAATGAAGTCTGCTAAGGCTTGGGCCTTAATTGTAGTGCGAGGTTTATATTAGATATCAAACTCCCCTAATTCGACGGACCAATTTACCAATCTTCCTGATGCCGTTAGAACGAAAATGGTATGAGACTGGAAATACGGTCGAAGACACCTAGCTGATATGATAAGGGCTAGTGCAATCTTGTCGATCTTCGGATATTTTATCTCTACATCTTGTAAGACTTTGTTAACATAGTAAATGGGTTTCTGGATTCCATCTTCTTCTCTGATTAAAACTGCGCTGACTGTAACCTCGGTGACTGAGAGGTACAAAAATAAGTCTTCTTCTGATAGTGGTTTCGAAAGTAGGGGCGGAGAGCTCAAGTATGTTTTGAGTTCTTCGAATGATTTTTGGCAATCGTCCATCCAAACAAAAATTTTCGCTTTTCTGATGGCTTTAAGGAATGACAGGCATCTTTCAGCTGATCAAGCCATGAACCTTCCCAAGGCTGCAACCCTTCCTGTTAACTCTTGCACTTGTTTGATGGTTTTTGGGGACATCATGGTTTGGTTGGCCTTGATCTTCCCTGGATTTGCCTCAATTCCTCGTTGAGAAACTATAAACCCCAAAAATTTTCCTGATGCAACTCCAAAAATGCATTTGAGTGGGTTCAGCTTCATCTTATACTTTTGAAGTATATCAAAAGTTTCCTTCAAGTCCTTGACATGGAATTTAGACTTTATACTCTTGACGAGCATATCGTCAATGTAGACCGACATGTTCTTCTCGATCAAGTCTTGAAAGATTATGTTCGCTAGGCGCTGATAAGTTGTCCCGGCGTTCTTGAGTCCAAAGGGCATTACTTTGCAACAGTATAGACCTCTTTTCTGTGATGAACGATGTTTTGGAGACATCATCCTAGTGCATCATAATCTAGTTGTAACAAGAATATGCATCCATAAAGCTGAGCAATTCATGACCCGAAGTAGAATCTATAAGGAGATCAATCCTCGGGAGTGTGTAACTTCCCTTTAGGCATGCTTTGTTGAGATCCGTGTAATCGATACAAATTCGCTACTTGCCGCCCGGTTCAAGAACCATGACAACATTGGTGATCCAAATAGGGTAGTAGATTTCTTCGATAAAGTCGGCAGTCAATAGTGTTCCCAACCTATTCTGGTTACACCCAAAGGCCCACCAAGGGTCCCGTTTCGAGCGGCATGTCACATATTTAACGGTCAACTTTTCAACGCTATCTACCTGTCAAAATGCCCACGCTCAAGCCACGTGTATTTTTCATTAACTTTTGCACGACTAAAATTATTTTGGTGCCAACGTAGCGATGTTGGCACAACCAACACTTAGAAAATGTTCAAACATGGGCAGCGTTTCACCCTCACAGGGGGTCAGCCACCTTCCCCATAGAGGGGGGGGGGGGGTCGGCCACCCCATGCATAAGGGGCTCAGCCACCTTGTTCCCATAAGGGGGTCGGCCACCTTCCCCATGGAAGGGGAGTCGGCCACCCCATGCACAACGGGTCAGCCATCTTCCACCATGGAAGGGGCTCGGCCACCTTATGGCAAAGTGGGTCGGCTACCTTCCCCCTAGGAGGGGGGTCTACCACCCCAAGCTTGCAGGGGGACCTTTTGACGCTCTTCTCGCTTGACTTATTCAATCGCTATTTATGGTGCTTACTCATCACCACAACTGTACGGTGCCCGTTGTTGCCTGTATGCTTTCACCGCATTGACCGTTACCCGCACCCGCGCGCCATCTCTAACACTCTGCCGTGCCCATGCGTTGTGCCGTTGATACAGTCGTGCCCCCTGGCTCTCTGTCACACTACAGTGCCCCACGGGCACCATGACCGTGCCCATACGCCATTCCCATGACATGTGCCCCCGACACCAGGTATTGTCTCACGACAATCGTCGCCGCGCCCGTGAGCCACAATCATGTTACAGGCCCCCGGGCACCACTCTCATTCACCACACCATGCACCCCCACCATGGACGTGGAACATGCTTCGACCTATTCTCTGGAGTGTGCAACATTCTGGTGGCTCCATTTGCAGTGCTCCAACACGAGGACCCCTCGCAGCAGGATGGGGTCGCTACCCTAGAGGTCATCGCCACCTTCATTCTGAGGGGTTCCGTTCACAGTGCTCCGACACGAGGACCCCTCGCAGAGGGATGGGCTCGCTACCCTAGAAGCCATCACCACCTTCATTCTGGGGGCTCTGTTAGTAGTGCTCCGACACAAGGATCCCTCGCAGCGGGATGGGCTAGAAGCCATCGCCGCCTTCATTACGGGGGGCTCTGCTCGTAGTGCTCTGGGACGAGGATCCTTCACAGCGGGATAGGTTCATTACCACAAAGCTATCGCCGCCTAGGGTGACTTGCGTGACACTAGGCACTGAGCTGCGACCATGTCCACTCACATTATCGGTGATCATCGGCGCCCCCAGGACGATGACCCCCGGGTCACTCCAGGACGGGAGCAGGTCTTTAGAGGGCATCACGCCTAGTCCACCTTGCAGTTGGTTACGAGGGCAACCCTCACTACTGTCAGGTTCTCTGTGCGTCTCTCGACGCACCCTGTGGGATTCAGTAAGGGCTTGTACCGGTGGCTGGGGCAACGGGCTTACTATGATCATGGTGTCATGGTGTCTTTAGTCTTCTCAGAGAGGTAGAGAGACGCTGTGTGGGGCAAGGCAGTGCAAATTTGGGAACCGGCAGTCCAACAGAGAACCAGTGTTTGTGGACCCACTTGGTGACGTGCCACTCCCAAAGAGCGACACGTGTTAGCTGATGACATATTGATGAAACAGGCATACTTTTCCCTATAAATAGGGGACTTTGGATTTATTTTTGAGGACCATCTCATTTTTTTATATTTTCACTTTCTCTCTATAAAACTCATTCTCTCTGGAATCCTAGAGAGAAGCACATTTGGACCTCTGATATCAGACCCCTGTCGCTGCACCCCTGACTCAGACCCTAGCTTGGACCATCGACTGTCGGCCCTGTTCGTCTTTGCCCTGCCTCCGTAGCACTGCCAGCCCTCGAGGCCTGCCTGGGGAGCCTTACACTCTACCCTTACTCCACCCTCTCTGTCTCTCGCTTTGCATACTTAGAAGCTGACTCGAACTGCAGCCTTTGTGACACTTCCACGTAGGTACGAACCCACTTTCCTTGGCATCAAAGAGTTTATCTACTTCTTCTTCAATCTTTTCCTGTCTTTCTAGCACAAAGGTTCTCTTTTTCTGCTAGATAGGTTTCTTGGACGGATCAACATTTAGCCTGTGGATAATAACCTCGGGATAAATTCTAGGCATGTCTACCGCTGTCCATGCAAAGCATAGGTTCTTAATAGGTTCACTAGCTCGAGCTTAGTGTCTTCCTTAAGATTTGAACGTATCTGAACCGTCTTTTTTCATCTCCGGGATATACCTCAATGCTTACAAGATCTTTGACTGGTTCTCCCCTTTGTATTTTTGTAGCTTCCCGGAGGTCTTCGATAATGAGTGCTTCTTTGTTCTTCGATCGGCACAAAGTCGTACAGCACTGATGAGCTGTAGTTTGGTCTCCTTTCACCTTTCCAATCCCGTGTTCCATGAGAAACTTCATCTTGAGGTGGTAAGTCGACACCACAACCTGTAATTGATTAAGTGCTAGTCATCCCAATATGGCGTTGTAGGCATAGGGGACCTTTACCACCACAAAATCAAGCATGAAGTTGGCCTGTGTTGGAGGCGTACCGATCATAACTGGGAGTGCAATAATTCCTTCGATTACAATTAGATGGTTGGAGAATCCATTGTTTTGAAGGGGAATGGGTACTGTCTTTGACTGATGGATCGCGACGGTAACATGACCCACTCCTGGTCATGTGTTCGCCGCTCTTCACCTTGGGATGGTATGTCGGATCGGCCACTGATGTGCACTTGCGGTCGTCGCTTGATTTGAGGTAAGATGGAGATGAAGGTTGCTAGGACAAAATAAGAATGATGGGTGGATGGTAGAGTTGCTGCCATGTCGAGCTTTTGTTGAAGAGTATTCACGACATCTTTCACGTGAATTTCTTTTGTGAGATCGGCATGGGGTTTCTTAAATAACTGACAATTTAAACGATGACAAAGGTCACTGTTCTTCAGAGTGGATGTCGGAGATTAGTTTCTCTGACATCTTGATTCAAGAGTATTAGATGTTACATTAACATGAACATCTTCCCTGGAACCGGCACGACGATGTGAAGGTATGGAGTGCTGGTCATGAGAGCGACCAAGTCGACGAGGTGTGCTGGATCGTGTGCGACGGTTTTGAGAAAGACTTTGTGAAGAGTCCCTAGAAGATGAATGATTGGCCATGTTTCCTGTTGTGGTCCCACGGATGGTGCCAATCTATTGCAGCTAAAAACTGGATTGGGAACCACACTAGAGATAAGCCTGCTAAAAAGAACACGGAGTGACCGCCGGGTGGGGTTCTGGTAGGGGACGCTCCGATGCTTAAGTCAGAGAGGGCTAACAATGTAAAACTCTGAGAAACAATAAGAACACAATGTGTATGTGTGTGAGCTTGTCCTATACTTTGGGGGGTAGACCCCCTTTTATGGTCGTGGGAGGAAGATTCCTAACATGTTTGTGAGTCTTGATGGATAGACTTGAGTCATGTCAATCATGATCGCGTTAGGATCCTTGAGGATCGCGTCACAATCCTTCATGATTTTGTTAGGATCCTTTTAGAATCCTAACTCCACCGATATGGTAACCACCAAATCTGTAGTTGACCAGGATTGACCATGAATTACAACTGCCACATGTCGCTCATAGATAGGAGGTGTATTTTTAGATATATCAAATGTTATATGGTAGATGGTAGATATTAGACAATGTATTGATCCTTATATTAGATTTTGTGTTTTGTTAAACAAGACACTCAAAATAGATGGATGTACATGTGTAGATCAGCTATATTAGTCTTATGTATATTGAGTAAGTTGGACATATAAACTTAGACGAAATCATGGAACCATGTCTTTCTAGTGTAAACTTCTCTGTTGAGTTGAGCTCGTTCTCTAGGTTTAGGCGATCCACGCTAGACAATGGACTCTTTGTACTGCCTTCAGAATGGTATTAGAGTTTATACTGATGACCCACCCTTTGCATGTTTCGACGGCTCCGGAAGAAGAATGATTATTGGCAGCGATAGAAAAGGTGAAGGGAAAGATAATTATATTAGAGAGCATAATAAAACTAAGTACAATTAGTCATTTATATAGTCAAGAGAACACTATCCTACCAAAAACAGAAAAGATAATCTTATATAAGTTATGAGAACTTTAGAGTGTTCTAGACATAGAACAATATGAAAAAGGTAATTGACATATTAACATATATCATTTACCATCCCTCCTCAAATTCAAGTTGGTTGAGAAGAACAAGCTTGAGTTTGGAGGTTAAGTCCAAAGCGGTATCTTGATACTAGTTACATTAAGTGAGATCCAAGTTGAGATGAATTTCGTGTGTAGAGTCAGGCGATGCAGCCCGGGGCAAAGTTCGACAATCATTAAGGTCTTAGGGCGAAGTCCGATAACTAAAAAACAGATCACGAGTCCCTGGGTGAAGTCTAACGACCACAAAGTCTTGGGGTGAGGTCTAGCGATGAAGAACGAGGCAAAAATCCTAGAACGAGACCCGCAGATTAAGAACAGGGCAAGAGTCCCGAGGCGAGGTCCTACAACTATAAAGGTCTTGGGGTGAGATCCGACAACTAAGAACAATGTAGGAATCATAACAAGACAAGAACAAGATCTATTATAGGAATTGAACGAGAGGCATGGTTGGCAGTATTATGATCGGTGGAGGGAACATAATCTTATGGGGTGTAGGATTAGGATTTAGGTTAAAAGAAATCGACAAAGGTAAGTGAAGAAGGAAATAAATTTTCTTTTTTTTTTTTTGGTTTGAGTGAAAGAGATAAGCTAGAGTCGATGAACAGTAAGGCTCTGTTTGATAATTTTTTTTCTAGTTTGTAAATTGGAAAAAATAAACCCGTTTGGCGCACATTTTTCGTTTTTTTTTCTTCAGTTTTTAAATTAGATTGTTTTTGAAAACTCCAAAAATGCGTTTCAATTTTTAGTTTTTGATTTTTATTTTAAGACCACCACCACCACCACCACCACCCTCCCACCGCCGGCGGTCGGCCACCACCACCGTCGGCCATCGCCACGCCCCACCACCTATATCGCAAACCACCAGCAAAGAAAAAACTGGATAATCAAATACCAAAAAAAAAAAAAAACTGGATAATCAAAGCATTCACTTGTTTTTGTAAAAAAAAAAAAAAATTAAACTAGTTTTGTGTTTTTTTTTTGGAAACTGAAAATCAAAACTGAAAGTGTTACCAAACGCTACCTAAGTGTGAGCGATGACTAGAGTTTCAGGATGATAACTGTATATAAAGAGCATGAAAGAAAGATCAAAATTTTGAATTCAAGAAGTAAAGAAAAGCATGAAAAGAAACAAAAAGCACATGAATTGACCGGGCGAGTTTACGGAAAAATAAGTTGAAAGAATTTCAAATCGACGAATCGTATGGCCGTGATGCCATGATAGAAAAGGTGAAGGAAAAGATGATTATGTTACAGAGTATAATAAAATTAAGTACAATAAGTCTTTTATATAGGTAAAAAGAAACCATCGTACCGGAAATAAAAAAGCAAATCATGTATAAGTTAGAACAATTTTAGAATGTTTTAGACATAAAACAATATGAAAAAAGACAATTGTCATATTAATATATCTCATCTAATAGGCAGAGTAAGTCATATATCAACTCGGGTGGGATATGAATCCTCTTCTGTAGAGGAATTGCCTCTACGGCGAAGGTGCAATAGAAAAAATCTGAGCCGTCCACGGAGATCTGAAGGACAGGAGGATGCCACATCACCCAGACTAAAAAATGTTCACAGAAACGAAACGAAACGAAACGAAACGAAACTCCGCTTCATGTAACAGAGATGGCAAACAGCACGAAACACGGTTTCCTCTTTCTTTATTTTTTTTCAACTCTTATCATCTGGACCGTAAAACTTCTGGACCCAAAAATTTTGGACTAAAACTCAGGCTGTTGAAAGGAAAGTGGTTGTAAGATTATTGACTCGGCAATCTCCATTACGTATGTTTCAATAAAAAAAATTATGTAGAATGTTACGGGTTTTATTATTTTCATTTGTCACATTTCTAAGCTAACATGTCTTACTATTAAAGACAAAAAAAAAGTGACTTACCTGACTTATTTCTCAGCTAATTCAGCATGTCTTATTATTTTAATGTTTGCTTTTCCAATACCAGCCCAATGTTTAGTGCTGAGAAAACTATCACTGCACCAACGTGTATCCAACAAAATAATAATAGCATAACAGAGAGAAATAGGTTGTCCTTAACTCTGGATAGGATTTCCATTGGAATTATTTTTTATTTTTCATTTTTAGTAACAAATTCACTTCATTATCCCATTTGAAAAAAATTAAAATTTTACTTTAATTGAATACCGTAATTATAACGCATTTATAAATTAAATTTTTTCGAAACGACTTTAAATATTTTAAAATAGTCGGCAATCTGCATAATCAATTGAGCTCGTGGCTGCCAAGCTTCTCCTTGGTGGAGCGCCATGTTGCCTTCATATTGGGTAGGACCATGAAGACACCTCACAAAATTTGTACCCTTTTTAGCAAATTAAAGAAAGTGAAACTTTGCCAATTTTGTACCCTTTTTTGGTGAGCATACAGGAGTCGTCATCAAAAGCCAAGTGGGCAAGTGCATACAAGAGTTATCATCAAAGAACACACTTATTAACTAAGAAATTTGTCCAATCCACTCAAGCATAGTTTATCTGTTTTGGAGAACCAAATTCAGCTCACCTGAATGAAAAGAAAGCAAAAGAAGTTCTTGGCAACCAAATCCACCTTGGCTTCGCTTTCAAGCTCAACCTTAAGTTTGTGGGGGAGATTAGACTAATTACACCGATAAAAGGAATCTTCTTAATTTACTTCTTGTATTATGTCACTCCTTGATTTACTCTTTGTATTTGTTATTAGGTTAATTATAATACGTATAAATATAGACCTTCTACGTACTCTTCGTACACATGAGAATACACAAATAATTTTCCGTTTCTATTTGAAGAAAGAGTACCGTTACAGTTTTGTACGAGAGTACAGATCAAAACCTCGAACGTCCCAACTTTTGGTGTTGGATTTTACTCGCATTTGAAGACGACCATGCATATTAGAAACTAATATATCCCCACGAGTTAACCTACTTTTTTTTTTTCTTTCTCAATCTTATGAATGGTTTTTACTGCTGCAGGTGGGGTAATAAGTTCCTGTCTTCTCTTCTCCCATTTTTTCCTTCTCAGCAGAACGTCTAAATAGCATAACAAATGGGTTTCCTCTCTGGCTGCAACCTGTACATGAAGGGACTTGGCTCACCTAACATTTAGTTGAGACTTCACAATGTTTGAAGGGGTGTCCAAGTTCATGATTATACTTTAGATATCCCTTTCTTTTGGCCAAAGACTGCAACTTGACAACTTGTTCATCTACTTGCAATATAGTAAGAGGTACAGATTACTTTCATTTTTGCAGCTATGAAAGTAGCAAGTGGGATTACTCTTACACAGATATGTGGGTCCTTTGGGTCTGATTCTTGGAGACTACACTCAGCCAAATCATATGGAGCCCCCATGCCCCTTGGTGCACCTAATTTGTCCTCTTTGGACGTATAGCAAACTAGTTTTATGCAGCAACAAAACATACCGAAACCAGTCGTACTAAAAGACCTGACAAAGTCTACCCCTCGCCCGAGGGTAGATTTGGTCCGGGCCAAAAAACTGGATCCAGGCATTAATCTTGTCTCCCATAATTTTGTGGGTAATTTTTACTTACACTGCCCGAGGTTGAGTAAGAAAAGGTCATATATGAGTCCAAGAAAATATTAACCATTAATTCGACCATATTACATTCGTACCCAGCAGACTCGTACTTGTGTTGAGTTAGTTACCGGCAAATGCCCCTCGGATACCCGTTTGCCAAGTCAAGTTGTGCTCTATACCCTGAAACTGGCAATGTACAATAATCAGTTGATTTTTGTGGCTCTCTTAAGCAACTCGAACCAAAGAGCTTTGAGCATAAATTTCGAACTTCTTATTAGCTAAGCCACCCCTCAGAGATAGCTGAATTCCCACATGTTTGCTTCATTAACGTGAGGGTTATTTCACAATTGAGTTAGACGGTAGAGTAGAAGTCATTGACAAGAAAATTTGGCATGAATTGCTAGTGGACGAGTGATGTGATTAGTTCCATCTTTCTCCATTGGCCAGTTCTAGGTCGATTCGCCGCTCTTTTCGCTAACAGCTTGATAAACACATTTTTCCATTTAAAGTGTACAATTTCAGAACAAATTGTCAATTAATAATTAAGAAGTAAATAGTAGATATAGAAAGACTTAAGCGGGCCAGGCCTTTCGGCCCATGAAATATTTTGCCATATATCGAGATTTAATTAGAGCTTTAAGCCTCATTTGAAAGAGCAAGATTTTATTAGAGCACCGTTAAACGTGGCCCAAATGGTCTCTCTGGATTGCTTAGCGGAAGTTCATCAAAAACTCAAATGTCGGCGGTGCCTTTTCGGCATCCCCAGCCCAGTAGCCCACACGATATACAAACCAGGAGCCCAGTAAACTATGAATAGGAACTGAAATCTAGTGAGCCCAAGAAAGAGCACCGCTAGTCTTGGCCCAAATGGTCTCTCTGGATTGTTTAAGAAATGTCCATCAAAGCCCAATTACCCAAATGTTGGCGGTGCCTCGTCGGCATCCACAGCCCACGGGAGATGCAAACCAGGAGCCCTGCTAACTGTGAATAGGAACTGATCGGTAATGAAAGCTCGTAGTCAGTTTGAGGCGATCGTATCAAGGATCATTCACCGATCACTCGTTTGTCGCTAAAAAGTTAACAATTATCACGAATGGCGATGGTGTTTCATGCCATATGCATAAAGCAATACTATTTCTGGTCACGACCAAGGGCGGAACTACGGGGGAACTAGGGGGCTAGTGCACCCCCTGAACTTTTGAATTTTTTTTTCGGGAATTGCATCCAGTCGGCCAGCCCCCACCTCTCAGTTCTTTCTCCCCGTCCCCTCTCTCTCTCCGCGTAACCGATGAGGCGGTGACTCATTCCGACCGACGACGGTGACGGACTGACGGCCACTGGCCGAGAGTTGTGAGCCTGCGACCAGATTTGGAAGCAAGGGTCTCTCCCTCTCTCCGTGATCGGTGAGGCGGTGACTCACTCCGACCTACGACTATGACGATGGTGATGGACCGATGAAGATGATCTCATCGAGCACCAAGACGCCGTGAGGAGGCAAAAACGTACCGAGACGCCGTGACTCACTCCGACCAGATCTAGAAGGACGGAAACGACCTCATCGAGCATCGAGACGGCGTGATGGCAGAAGGGAAGGATTACTGACGGTCGGCATCTATGTAGGCGATGCCGCGACGGGGAGGACTGACCGACGATGACCGGTGACTGAAGACCTAACCACTGCTCCGGTGGTCTGAAGCTTTGGAGGACCTGGCCATAAATGCCAATCTTGTACAGCAACGGGTATTAAAGAAGATATTAACTCAAAAACCCACCGCTCATTACATGCTCTCTTCTGCTTGCTTGGGAAACACAATTATATTTGGATCGATAAAAAGCTTGCATTTGACAATTGCAAATCCGGAAATATTTGGTCAAAGATAACAAGGTACAATTTGGCAATTGCAAATTTGGTCAAATTTGGGATTGCCTCCTCGGCTCCGGTAATTTTAAGAATTAAGTAAACCAAAACTAATTGCGCATCACATTACGTCTTATGAGTTAGGTTATTATTCAAACTTGACACAATAATTCTCCACGTACTTGAACTTGAGCTTGTTTGATTATTTAATTTTAAAATTGGGTTGTTGAAATGTTTTTTTTGTGTATTAAATGTGTACTTTGTTTTCGTTATTTTTAAAAGTTTTTAGTGATTTTTATATATTTTTAACATTGTTTGAAGTGAAACCCTGATTCCGCCATCGATTACGGGCGATGTATTCAGAATCAGAAAATGGGCCTTCCAATTCAACACACGACCCAGCACAATATGGGCCTTCACGTGTCCTCTTGAGCCCAATTATTAGTTTCTCTCAGAATTGGGGGCTGTGGTAAGCCTCTCCACAGACAGGAATGCAAAGCCTTTTACCACACATCACACATGGGCTAGGCCCTAGTTTTTTATCAAAGTTTTTCAACTCTTAAAACCATATTCCAAAACTCCATGGCAAATGCGGACCAAGTTATGACCATAACAGAAGGCTCAATGTAGCTCATTTTTCTATCTAATAATGTGAAGAAAAGTCCACGTCCACATTGGATGCGCAAATCTAAAATCAAGGCTCATATAGGCAAAATTGCTTGTGCTACTGCTAGTAGTTTTGTTGGAAAAAGGCAAATAACTAGCTTAGGCAACATGTTTAGATAGATCATGATTATCTGTTATGCAGCATCTCTGTAACAGTTACTTACCACTAAGGTCTTTTGTCGTTGTTCTTCAAATTTATAGTGACGATCATTTGTCGTTAAAAATATACGTAGTTGACTATATTTTTGTGTTACGAGGGAATTGCCGGTACTCTCTATACATAAACTCCAACAAATTTTAACCGATAACCCTAGCAAGGGTGAAGCCTACTTTTGCTTTTCGTGTTAAAAAGCATCACCTAATTGGAGAGTCAAAATCACCCAAGATTTTGTCCACAACATTTGAATTTGAGAAGAAAGGAGCTAGAAAAACCAGCTATTTACTCTGCGCAAGAGTAGCCATCTTGTATGTTGTAAAAGAAAGCGACTGCTACACGAGCACTGGTCCTTTTCCAGCTAAGCTCAGCTGTTAACAGAGATTAGACCCCTTTTATGGCTAGACACAACTCAATGTACACAAGCCGGAGCAAACCGATACTCGCAGGGAGCACTTGCCTTACGTGCTTATATATGGATGTCATTTATGACCATTTTGACAGCCACATGACACCAGAGACCACTTCAGTAAAGCTCCAAATTTTAGGATCACCAGATCTGGTCAGAATCGTCTCATTTCCGAGTGATGCACCTATCATCAACTTCAAATGCATTTCAGAATAGTTACATTATCTTCTTAGGAATTCAACAGGATGAATGCTCAACATCAAAATTTTGGTTTTGCGAATTTGCCTATTTTCTCAACAAAGCATTTTTACATTCAATCTTGCATTCTTCGTCTTACAAAGATTGCTCCCTCACTTAAGGAACTACTGAAACCAACTGCATGCGCTTTCTGAACTAGAAATCGCGACGCTCACGCTAGGGTTTATGTATATAGGAAGGAAATAATATCTAAAACCAAAAACCAGGAAAGCTCTCGACATCCGAAAACCGAAGAGGCGATCAAAGAGGTTGTTGCATTGTCACAACTACTGGACTAGTCACAACGTGCTTCTCCCCATCAGTCCATTCTATAGACCCACTCTGCATAGTTGAACTCCCTGGCGAAAGCTTCACTGCCACCGCCTCAACCCTCACCAGGAAGCTCAGCTTCTGCCCCACCCTCCTGAACGCCAGCCTCTCCGGCTCCACCGTCACCAACGTCCCTCTTGGAGGCCTCACCGCCACCTTGTACACCGACTTCGGATCCCCAACATTGGTCACTGTCCTGATAAAGTGCATCGACATCTTACGCTGCCCATACTGTTGGAACACAGCAGACATTGATGGATAATTCAAGTTCCCAACGTGCCCGGCCTTCTTAGCCCCACTGCAATCCGCATTCTTTCTGGTGATCGCCTGAATATTCTTCGTGGTGTAATTCGAATTACAGAGAAAATCGACGTAATCGTAAGAACTGATGTCGTAAACCAGTCCGGGGTCCATGGCCTTTTGTGGGTGAACATGTCCAGCCCCAAAATCCATCACTGTCGACGAATTCCCAGTAGATTCATCCAGCATTGTCTCGCCTCGGTTGTCCACTGTATACGCCGTAGTCGTCAACGCAGACCTAATCGCCGCCGGACTCCATTCCGGATGAGCTGCCTTTAGCAATGTAGCCAAACCTGAAACATGAGGACAAGCCATTGAGGTACCAGACAATATGTTAAACTCCGTCCGACGATTGTCGGAAGCTAGGCCCGATGGCCCAACGCCATCGGGCCAGGCCGCCAGTATATTCAGCCCCGGAGCAATCACGTCGGGCTTCAGAATCTCAGGCGATTCCGGGTTTGGCCCGCGGGCCGAAAACGAGGCCACAACAGGAGCAGGCCGGACATGCAAACGAGTTCCCTTAAACAAAATTGTGGCCGTAGGTGGTGACCGGGACTTGGAAGCGGCAGCAATGTACTTTCTAATTTTGTCACCGTTGGAAGCACCCACGGCGGTTGCCGGCAACACGTGGCAGTCCGCCACTAGCCCTTCACCGTCGAAGACACCGTTGGCCAAAATCATTCCGATTCCACCGGCGTTTTTGACCACTTCACCTTTAGCGGCTCTTGAATTGATCCCTCTGTCGCATAAAACCACTTTCCCCTTAACAGAAGTTGGGTCTAAAGAGCCTTCTAAACAGAGTGACGATGAGTAACCGTCAGTGCCTTCGCTCCCGGCGTAGATTAGCGGGTAGAGACGGCCGGCGGCTAAACCCGGTCCACCGTAGACGCTCATGCCAGGGATCATCTTTCCGTTCCCGAGCTTTACGTCAGCAGGGAAATCACGGTCAATTGTTCCGGCGCCGACGGTAGTCACCCAGGGAGCGATGTTAGTGACGGTAAGGCCGCCGGGACCGCCGTTGCCGGCGGAGGCGGAGACGAATATTCCGGCGTCGGAGGCTCCGAACGCGCCGATGGCAATGGCGTCGAGGTAGTAGGGGACGACGACGCCGCCGACGGAGAGGGAGACGACGTCGACGCCGTCGGCCACGGCGGCGTCAAACGCCGCGAGGATGTCGGAGTCGTAGCAGCCAGCGTTCCAGCAGACCTTGTAGGTGGCAAGGCGCGCCTTTGGGGCCATCCCGGCCGCCACACCGCGGGCGTAGCCGAGGGTCGACGCCGGAAAGACGTACCTTCCAGCGGCGATCGACGCCGTGTGGGTGCCGTGCCCGTCGGAGTCTCTTGGAGACCGGTGCTCTGTCGTTTCGTTCATCTTACCATTGGTTGCCTCGTACCCATTACAGAAAAACCTCGCTCCGATTAACTTTCTGTTGCAGGAAGTTGTCGGGAAGCCTTTTCCGGCAGTACATCGGCCCTTCCACTTGGGCGGCACCGGACCCAGGTCACGGTCGTTGAAGCTCTGCCTCTCTGGCCAGATCCCAGTGTCGATCACTGCTATGACTAGATCCGACCCAAAATCCGACTCTTTAAGCAGCCCGGTACTGTCAGTGGTCTTCAACCCGAGAAACTCCGGCGACCGGGTGGTTTGCACTTGCCGGACTTGTTCGGGGATGACGGCCACTACACCCGACAGTTTCTCAAGCTTCTGAGCCTCTGAAGTTGAGAGCTTTACTGAGAAGCCATGCAAAACAGTGTCGTACGTGTGGATAATTGGAGTCCTGTCGGGAGATTTATGGTCATCGTCCGTCAGAGATCTGAGGGAGGACTCGTACCAGTGCCGGTGAGTGGGGAAAATGGTGGGCTTGGCGTCGTGCTGGACGCGTACAATGAAGGTCCTTTGTTCAGCAGGAGCTGCGACTGTGACAGCTAGGGTGCAGAGAAAGAGAAGAAGCGTGAAGGTTGTTGAGGTCGAAGAAATCGCCATTAGAGAGGGCGCATCAAGCTCGCTGCGAAGAAGCTTATATGTAGTGATGAAACACCATGTAAAGAAAGGGAAAGGTCTTGAACTGTGTGTATGTGATGTGGTTCAAGTGGGTACAGTAACGGTGATGAGAGTGTGGCAGTACAAAGTGAGCTGGAGTGAGCAATTTGTACTGTCACTGTGTGTGTGTGTGTGTATGTGTTGGACTGTAGATGTAGATAGATTGTAGATTGGAAAGGGAAGAGTCTATTGTTGTTGTGCTGGAAAATTTCCTGGTTTTGGTAGTTTCCTTCATCCCCAACAGGATTGCCATTTACGTCGCCAGGTTCCTGTTCCTCACATCTGTGTCCTCCGTGATTAATGATGGTGAAAACAACTTTTCCACTCCAAAATTCGTCCGTAAATAATGATGGTCAAAATACTTTGTCACTCCAAAATTCGTCATATCATCATCTCGTATAAATAGTGACAATTTAGAGTAATTTGGTTAATTTCGAAAGTAGGATCATTGGTTCCCAAATTCTTGATAAAGAAAGTATTTTCTTTAAGTCGATTGTTCTAAGAACCTCTACCACATTATAAATATTCGAACTTTTTTTTAATAAAGTTAGGCCAATGGTGATTCACAAATTTTGTTTACATCTCAACGGAACCAAAAAATTTAGTTTTATTTGGTTTGAACAATTTAAAACTGAATTTGATCGATGGTCTTGCCCTCTTTCCAAGTTTGAGCCCTTAAGCCAATATGGTTTTTTTTTTTGTATCTCTAAGATGTAAAGACTCCCACCTTATTCTGTTCAATACTTCATATTGATCATGAACCATGGATTTCGTTGCAAGAGTTAAATCGTTGTATTGTGATCTAGAAGTTACAGGTTCGAAGTGTGAAAATAATATTTTTACAATAATATGAGTAAGATGTCGTGCATCAATCCTCTCCAAATCTTACAATGACGAAAACTTCAACCATTAGAATTGACGATGCAATGTTTATTTGCAATATGTGATCGTTTCGGACAAAGTAAAAAGCAAATTAAAAGTTATGTGAATGCTGTATAGCATCACTTGCATAGTAGAGGGCGAACTTCGTTGTAAGAGTTAAATCACTGTATCGTGATATGAAAGTTACAGATTCAAAATACGAAAACAATTTCTCTGCAATAATTTAAGTAAGACTATGTGCATCAACCTTCTTCAAATGTTACAATTTCAAGTATTAACGTTGAGCGACGGTGCTCAATGTCATTTATGTTTATTTTCAGTATATGATCGTTTCGTTTCGACAAAGTACAAAGCAAATTGAGAGTTAGTACATCATTCACTTACGTTAACGAAGAATTGACGATTAATTTTAGTCCCGACACGTTTCTGATGTGTCGGAGACTTGTCATTATCTCTCCAACACTGGTGTTCTCTACCTGAATATATGCCCTTGATCGCCAAAACAGAGGGAAAGTAAAAAAGCGGAATCTGCACACGTGCCCGCACCTAATCTATCCTGCTTTTGTTAATTTTAAATTAGAGCTCTCCTCGTGATACAATCCACACGTACGGGCCTGCCAAGGACACGTGCAAGGGAGATTTCAGCAATACAATACATACTACTTCGAAAATGGGAGCTAAATATTCAACTACAAAGCTCTGTCTTCTGTGCAACACATAAAAGTCAGGGACATTCTCGTATTTTAATAAGTAATAATAGTAATTATCAGAGAGGAGTGCGTTCTTACTTTTCTTTCGAGGTCTTATACTTAAAGGCATTACCTAAAAACAGTGTAAAAGGAAAGCTATTCTGTGTACGAATTTCTAAATATAATTTCAATGAGATTACTTTAAGGTATCATTATTATCTGATTGTAATATTCTTTGATAAGAAAACAGTAATTACAACTTGTAAACTTAAAATCCATATGCACTCCTATCTAAGGAGCAACGGGCAACTTCCCACGTATGTATCGTCGAAGACCAGTTTGAAACCGTGTTTAACTTCATCATTTTATTTCAACATTTGAGTTGGCTAACCGTTCGTATTATCACATCGTGTGCTCGTGTTCAAGTATCTGAGAGTTAATTCACATCCCGCATTGATGTGGGGATTATGTGGAAATGCCTTTTAGTTATAATAGTTGAATTTGTTCAAATTGGACTCATCAAAGTGCTCGGCATTTCTCCGAGATCTCACTCTAAAATTGAACTAACTTACTTCAAATTTTCTCTATTCATGTGAGACGTGATAAAGTGAATTGGTTTAATTATAGTGCAGAAATATCGGCTTCATTAACTTAAAAGTCACTATCAATAGAAATGATATTCATTTGTCAAAAGAAATCCGGGATACCCTTTTTCTTAGGGAATTCAAGTTCTTGTTTAATAACTGGGAACCCATTGTTTGTATTATTAGATCCCAAAAGGCCGATGTAGGTGAGCAACTGGCCTTGGAACTTCTCATCCTACAATCCTCTGTGGGGTTTGCCCCCCTTTGCAACAAGGGGTGCCCTTAATTGCTTGGACAGAAAGAGGCTATTGGTTCGGTGCACTTTTGAATGTTATTGGGGGGGTTAGAACTTTGAAAGCTTGACCAGGAGTCAATCATAATTCAGAGACCAGGAATTCCATCTTATAGTTCATGTGAAGCACCACCTTCATAAAGGCCATGCATGAGTGGTTGAAACTTTGGTAGAGAAATATCTACTACAGGATTGAGTGACCACCCTACTGGGCCTATTTGTCCCAGCTCCAGCATGAACAACCATTGAAACTCTCTTTAACTAAAGCGTACGTTTATAGGTCACTCTACAGAGGTTAAGATTGCGACACCAGTTATTAGAAGTCCAGAATTTTGTGACTTATAAATGACTCCTTCAAAGATGACACCGTCAATGGATGCATTACACTTTTTAAAACTAATTTGTTGCTTTTGGCAGTAATATAATCTAATTGCTACATCTGATTTGGGACGATCTTACGATTCACAGAAGTTGTAGAGATCATAAATTATGTCTTCGCTTTATCACATTACCCGTTTGACTTGTAGGATTATCAAAAAACAATCTAAAAGAGCTATGAATAAATGTATTACGTATATACTCCGATTTCTTATGTTATAATATGTGACCATTGTAGTCGGTTTGTATATGCAAAATAATACTAACTGAACGGGAAAAGAGAGAACAACGCGAAGGCCTCACCTCCACAAATGCAAAGCTCCGAATAGAACCAACAAAAGACATTCAAAGCAAGTATAGCGTATGGAAGAGCCGATTGTTCCATAAAAAGTATTAAATCAGTCGTGTTGTTACAATTATTGTATAATTCTCTCGTTCATTTTGCCAGTGTACTGAATAATATTTTGTGCTTAAAGCGATGAGACGGACCCAATCAACTTTGATTCGGCGCTGCGCATGGCTAGAGGGACATGTCCTTAATCATCATCATTGTCCATTTGGAAGCAAAATGTTGGTGGGGGGCATTCTTTAGAAATGAACCCTCCGTGATGCAAAAGTCAATTATGTGCTTACAAACACCTCCACAACTGTTGAATTGTTTACCTTGTGACTTGTTGCCTTCTTTACCTTGTGAGTCGAGTTAGGAATAATAGGAGACTAGATTGGTTTGAGTCCTTGCCAATCTCAACTAGTTTTGTGTCTTCTTGCCTGCGATTCAGATCCTGCTTCTACTGTATTTGGGTCGGTTATCTGAGTACCAAACATGTTCTATTTAAAAATTTTCGGGAAAAAAAAATCGAAAACTTTTGAGGAAGAAGACTTACATTCGTAACAAAGAAAAACGTTATTAGATAGTATAAAATCAACTTATAAATTAAACAAATATACAAAACACTTGGATACCACACATACCACACAGACATACACGGATACATGTCTATAATGAAGAGAATGAATTAGATAGGGGTTGAACCACATCCTTTGCCAAGCCTGGTTCAAGCCCGGATGGGGGCTTGTCATTGTAGAGTCAAAAGTATATGTAGCTTGAGGGTATTTCGGCCTAAACAATTTTGTGCTTAGAAACTCAGTGTGGCTCGCCCGTATTCCTTTTCTCAAAGTTATGAGTAGCAACAACATTGGAAACCCTCTTTTGCAACAATTGAGATTGAAAGTGAAAGAACCATAAAAAATTGGAGGAGGACAGCCATGAGAGTTCACGGTAAAGAGAAAAATATAGACAAAAGTAGAACAACATGTCACTTATATGTGTTGCTTTGTAGTGAAAAGGCTAAAAGCATGGAAGAAACCAAAAAAATGAGCCACCCAAAGCAAAGGTGGGTGGCATTTAGGTCCCACGAGGCAACAACGAAACGTTACAGAAAATGGTAAACAGAAGCAACAGCTGCAGAGCAGCAGAGGACTAAAGTAAGGAGGAGGTGGGGATGGGGTTCTCATACAGCTCTCGGATCCAATTATTGGGAGTCTCATCATGGGCCTCTTTGTGTTTGATTTTTGAAATGAAGCCGAGACTTCGGAAAACTTTTCCTTTTTTTGCATGCTCTTATCCCTTGTGCTTTTGGAAGTGAAGGTCGTATTAAGCTTTCAAAGCGTTGAATAAACATGATTAAGAGTGTGTGGGGAAGGTTCTTGTTCTTGCATCTGCTCTCTTCGTGGTGATCCACCTCTCTCCTTTGAATTAAAGTTGGCTATTAATGTTCATTAGCTTTTTGCAAAGTGTTTTTACAAAGAGAAACCAAATCATTGCCAAGTAGCCGTGTCACAAGAGCTTGAAGTGTATATACTAATAGAGGTTTGAACTTTGTTGAAGTAAATAGTGAAGCAATAATCATACGAGATGCATTGCCCAATCAAACTTTTTACTCATTCTGAAAGCAAGCTTTTTATATATTATGGTACCAGACCCAATCAAACTTTATATTTGTTTGGGAACTCGTTGACTCATTGAGCTCGGCTCGATACATAAGTTACTCAAGGAGTATTCAATTAATAATCAAGCTAGTTGAACAAAATAGAAAACATTTTAAAACACACCCTTGCAAGGCCTTGAATATCACTCTTGATTAGATTAAATTCAACACTGTTGCAGCATATCTGAGGGAAGCCCGGCCAGGAGGGGCCTGTAAAACTAAGGGGAGCTTAGAGGCTTTAGAGTTTAGAATACAGTAAGAGCACATTAACGTCTTAGGACAGGGCTCTGGGCCACCTGGAGGACTGCACATCGAACCAAACTCTGGTGCTCGAAATCAAAGAAATTTTAGCCAAAAACTGGACAGAAAACAACTGTTTGTCCACGGAAGTTTGCCAGGATGGAATCTAGGGCCGCAGCCTAACAAGAGGATCTCTTGGGCTGGAAGAGGCCACTCTAGTCTCAACGTATAGCATTGATCTTCCTTTCCCTTATTTGGGCCTTAAAGCCTCCCCACAGCACCCAAAAGACTATTACATTAAGCTCTTCAAAGTGCCGCATTATCGCTCCCACATTGGTCATACATAAATTTTGTGTTTGATTCTTTAACCTATTGAGCTTTTCCTCCTTTTATGTATGTTTTTGGATTAGATACGAGGCTTTTGTTTAGTATGGTATCATAACTAACCTTAGATCATGCCGGCCCGTGGTCTTTAGGTATTTAGGTTACTATCTTCCCGCTTCTCTCAGTCATCTCATGTCCCATGCTTCGCATGCATCGGATGTCAAGTCGCATAAGTTTGAAATTGACTTTTCTCCTCCTCTTAAATATGTTTTTTGATTGAACACCATAATATAATAAAGTGAATCATGACCTTTACTCAGAGGCCAGCAGGTCCAACCCTCAATGACATACTGCCTTTGATTAAAAAATGTAAAAATACTAGAATAGAAACCATAAAACAGTTAACCCTAACCCAATTTTTAAGTGGATATCCTCTGATAACAAATTGGGAAATGATGCAAATACACACCAGTAAATAGATATATGAATCAAATATTCTGCAAAATCAGATATATATTTAGCATAATAAAAATAGACTGATAAGGAATTTTCGAACCAACCCTTGATACTAACATGATTTCCACTTTGATTCGTTGCATTCGTATGGTACTTGTGGCACCACTGGTACTAGTGGTCGCCCTGCAGCATGTTTGTGTTGGAAAATTATAGGTTTGATTTGTATTTTCTACAACAAAATATTAGCAATACCAAGATATTAAACGTAGCAAAATAATTGAAAGTAATTCTATACGAACTCTTGATAAAATTATGTAATCTAAAGCAGTAAAAGGATATAAAATAGCTCGTCCGTGAGAGTCGTGACAGAGTCACTGTTCTAAAGACGTTATCGCCTCCCTACGTGCAGGTGTTGACGGCAGATAATGTCTCCAAGATAAAACCCATTGACGCAGCTATGTCTCCTCCATGTGCACGTCCACAGGAAGACGGTATGAACAAGTCCACGATCACGTTGCCCAAGTATAAAATATGAAAATAGCTAAAGAGGAAAAACATTGTGATAGTAAAGAAGAAAACACTAAGTGTGGAAGTATAGTTGCTTCTAGTCTTCTATGTCACACCCCATGGCCTTATATACTTGGCCAACCATAATCCATTTATTGGCTACATAAGTAAGATTAAAAGCCTTTGTAACTCATGGAATAATCATAACCATTCTCAATAATGCCAAATAATAAAGTATATTATATACACCATAAACACATTTGAGTTAATAATATTCATTATTGCATTTGTAACTCATTTCATAATTTACATGTAAGTAAATACATATAACCATAAATTGCAATATAATAATAATGCTATAATGTACATTTTATTTTATTAAAATATTCCAACAGTTTGTAGCATCAATTGTGTTACAAATGGCAGCACCAATCGGTATCCTCATCTTGCCCAACCGGTATCACTTGTTGACACGGCGGCAGCAGCAGCAGCCGCAGCCGCAGCAGTATCTTCCTGGACGGCACCCGACCAACACAGGCAACAGCCTGTTGTTGCCACTGCGGCAACACCCAATGATCCGCAACACCACCAGAACGATGTTCTTGCCGAATCCTCTCCAATTGCCTAAGCTCTTTTCCGGTGTAGAGCACACATATGCCAAGAAACCCTACATTTTACAAAAACTGCACCAAGGGCATCTTATGTAACTAGGCGAAGCAAGAGCATTAGATTAAAAAAAAAAAGCATTCTCCACGTCTCAAAACGATTCCTCTGGCACAATCTCGCTGAAGCACGCCTTGGAGAACTGGATTTTGCACTTCAGCATGGGACACTTCACCCTTGCGACTTCTTCTTGTGCCCCCTCTCCCTCGTAATTGGCCATACAATTTGGCCATGCAATCCTAGCAGAAGTAGTGACCAAAGGGGTTGCCTCGCATCACGTCCATCCACGAATAGTTTTTGTTGCTGCTAAAAATATGTCCCGCGTACGTTACGGAACCCGAGCCTGGACCGATGACCTGCAAGACAGAAAACGAGTGACCGCCGGGTGGGGTTCCCGGCGAAGAACTCTCCGATGCTTAAGTCAGAGCGCAACTACATGATAATGACTCTGAAAAAGCATGAATGTGTGTAATTGTCATTATACCTGGGGGGGTAGACCCCTTTATATAGCGGTAGGAAGAAGAGCCCTAGTAAGACTGGGCCGTAGGCTAGATGTGTTAGGATCACATTAGGATCCTTGAGGATCACGTCCTGATTTCTGATAAGATAACTATCAGTCTTCCAGTTCAACTAGGATTGCCGGTATTCCCCAATAATTGAGAGTTTTATTTGAGGTATATCATATGCCCCCCACTTCCTTAGCCAAAATGTTTGGCTGAGGAAGTTTATACCTGGTGTCTTGAGACACACGTCAGATTTGTAAGGGATTCTCCATCCGCTTGTAGGGGTAATAATATTTCTCTACTCCATGTGCTCGGACCGAAGCTCTTGGGAGCTTAAGCCTTGGAACTTTGCCCGAGTAGGATGCTAGAACTCTAGCTCTTGAGAGCTAGGTCTTTCGAATGTCGCCTAAGTAGGCTACTCGGAATCATCTTTAGGAAGATGAATCATAGGATCTCGGGATCCATTAGAGGCTGTGCCCCACGTTAGCCTCTCTAGAGAGAGGACACAGAGCTGTGCATGCAAGTTGTTGCATGTGCTAAGTGTTTGAATGTCCCCTTGAGGGGTCACCTCTCCTGTGGAGGGTGTTTGTTTTGTGCAAGTGTGTGTTCTTTAGCTTGAGCTGACCACATCATGCTTGCGTTTTACTTTGACGCGAACCCTTATCGTCAGCTAAGGGCTGGCAAAGAAGCCTCGCACTCACGCTCGGCCAGGTTTCGAATTAACAAAACAGGGTAGGGTGACGAACTCCCACTTGGTTTTGCCGTTTCACGGGTTAGAACTATAGCTAAACCGTTCGGATAGAACTTGAGCTCTATCCTGTCACCCTTGAGGGTGTTACCCTTGAGGGTGTTCGTCCCTTGAGGGACCGCCCTAGAGGGCTAGTGGAACGTAGAGTTCAGATAAGCGCCCTTGAGGGCTAATGGAGCACATAGCTCATGTAAATACCCTGGGGGGCTGGACAGAACTTAGAGTTCTCACCATAGGTGCCCTTGGGGGCAGATGGAGCGCAAAGTGCTCTGATTCACCAGTTGCATTGGTAGCATGCGCTGGTGTGAATGTTTGACCGTTGATAGTCGGTCACTGTATGACCGGATATATAATTCCGAGCTCGGTGGCAGGATACTACTGCAAAAACCCTTAAGTTGTCGGGTGCTGTGAATTTGTTCCTTGCTTGTGAAGTGGTTTTTGCGTCATTGTTGATGCTTAGTAGCGCAGTTTAAGCCCTTGCAACAAGAAAAAGTACGTGACTGAAAAAACAGCTTTTGAAGTAATAAAGCATATAAAGTGCAACTATGTTTTTAACACAGAATTAAAAGCAGTGTTCAGACACCGTGGCCCTATTAGGGCTTTGTCGGTTAGCCGGCAAGGTGCACTACACTACGTGCCGCAAGTGAACTTAATATGTTATAGCAGTTGGATGCCCTCGACTTGTGATGTGTTTGCGTCAATTGGCGCAAGTAGATAATGCTAGACCCAAATTAAATAGGTCTACGTAATATAGGAGTGCACAGGAGAAGCAACCTTTGGAGGCTTGCTAGCGCCTTAAATCGTAGTCACTTTAACTATTTTTAACGACAAACATGCGATGAAGTATACGCCATTTTAAAAGAACGTATGGCATATGTTAAATGAATAAGACCCCGTGGTCTTTAAACCTAAATGGGCTTTTTCACGGGTTATAAGCTTAATACTTTAAAAGTATTTGGCCTCAGTAGAATAAATAAGACCCTGTGGGTCCAGATGTAAATATGCATTTTTGTAGGGTAAAAACATAATTTGCTTATACAAAGAAAGAGATGACCTGATATTTTTTGTTTTTTGGCCTGCCCAAAGCTCACATGATGAAGAGGGCCTCCATCTGCAAGTCCATTGACCGAGACTTTTCTTGGTGGGAAGACCAGTCATCGTGCTGCCGTTGGCGCAATTTGCGCGAGCTGACCAGTGAGAAGGTGGCCGTTAGCGGTGCGGTGGTGGCACGCTAGCTATCTCTCGGCCGTCGATCTTGACGGAGTGGTGCCGTCACTCTTGGGCGGTGGACGGAGCGATGTTGGGGATGGTCAAGGGGCTGACGCCGGCAACGGGTGCTGGATGTTGACGGCGGCGCTGATCTGCTTCTTCTTGCCCCTATATATATATATATTCGGTTGGTTGTTGTTTCCGATGTGTGGCCGATATGGCAGCTAGCTGTGACGGCGGTGTTGGTCGTGATGGCCCCGCCTGACGCCGGTGGCTGTGACGGTGCACCTCTCGATCGGCATGGAGCTGCTCCGGTAGCTTTGTGGCCGATATGGCAGCTTAGCGGCGACGGCGGTGTTGGCGGTGATGGCCCCGCCTGACGCCGATGGCTGTGATGGTGCACTGTTCGATCGGCGTGGAGCAGCTTCGGCAGCTTTGTGGAGGCGGTCTGCGGTTGGCCGTAAAACCTTTGACTTTGCTGACGCAACATCAGAACGTGCTATCGGACGGCAAGGCGGTGCCGTTGTTGTCGGTGATAGCAGATCTGGGCGTGCTATCGGACGGCAAGGCGGTGCCGTCGTCGATGGTGGTCGCCGATCTGGGTCCAACTCCTCGCGACGGTGGTTCATCCTCCATGAAGCGACAGTGGCGCTGGAGGTGATGGTCCGCCTGACGCTAGTGGCTGCGGCGGTGCACCGCTTGATCGGCGTGGAGCTGGCGACGGTCTGCACTGATCGGCGACGGCATTCCTCTTTCTGTTTCCCTTTTTCTTTCTGTTTTGTGGTTGAGGTCGCACCGCCAGAGAGGCGGCGGTAAGAGCTACCGCCACTGGAGCCACCATCGGCAGTCAGCGGTAGATCTGGCCGCTTCTTTTTCAGGACATCAATTGACGACAAGGCCCTTTGCTCGGTGATCGCCATGGTGAAAACTCAGCGTGCCAGGTGAAGGCGGTGCGGCCGATAGTGGGCCGTAGCTATGGTGACAGATCGTCGCTTGATGGTGATGGTTGTACTTGCTCCAGCGGTTTCACGGCAGCGGTGGCCATTTGTGGTGCCACGACTTCAGTGGTGACGTGTTTCAGTAGAGTGCGGCGGTGCGCATCATCGACAGGTCAGTGGTGGTCGGCAAGGTCGATCCCGATCTGTAGGTGGTGCGTACCTGGCCGAAGAGAGGATCCCGCGATTGGGTCTATACCAAAGGCGGCGTTGCGCTCGGATCTAAACCAACGGGTGGCGTCCAAATTTTGGGGTGGCGCTGCAGTGAGGGGTCACCATGGCAGGGCGACGGCAACGGTGCTATTCCCATGGCCGCGGTGGCGTCATTATTGTCTGTGGGTGGCATCAGTCCCCTTACCGGCGGCGGTGACGATGGAACCCTTTGGCAGCTCGATTCCGGCGATTGTGCCGATTTTTGCGGTGGCAGTGACGATGTCGACTTGTGTAGCAGTCGCCTGGAGGCGTCGCTACTGCCGATCATGGTGGACGGCACGGTGAGGACGCCACTGTACCGTACCGGTGCACAGCGGCGGCAATCTCTCTTCTTCTTTCCTCTTTTATTTTTTTTGGGTTGTCGCTGCTCCGGCAACTTCACGCTAGCGATTTGTGACGCCGGAGAACGAAGTGGTTGCGCCGGTGAGGATCTTTATTGAGGTGGTTGCGCCGGTGGCGGCGCTGCTACTGGTGCTTATTTTCCTTTTGCTGGACTTTTTTCCCGGAGGTACCGTCGGTGGCTTGCGGCACCTTGCTGGTTCTCTTTGCTGCTCTGGTAGCTTTGCAACGACCGGAGATGGTGACGTCCTGACCTTGTTTTTGATTGTGCATGCATGGGCCTGCCGTGTAGGCAATGCTGATGGTGGCGGCGTTATTGCTTACGGTGTTGACCATGGGGGCAAAGTGATTACGTTTTCTTGAGGTCAATCGGCTAGGCTAGCGGGTCCCACGGATGGCGCCAAAATGTTGCTGCTAAAAATATGTCCCGTGTACGTTGCGGAACTCGAGCCTGGATCGATGACCTGCAAGACAGAAAACGAGTGACCGCCGGGTGGGGTTCCCGGCGGAGAACTCTCCGATGCTTAAGTCAGTGCGCAGCTACATGATAATGACTCTGAAAAAGCATGAATGTGTGTAGTTGTCCTTATACCTGGGGGGTAGACCCCTTTATATAGCGGTAGGAAGAAGAGCCCTAGTAAGACTGGGCCGTAGGCTAGATGTGTTAGGATCACATTAGGATCCTTGAGGATCACGTCCTGATTTCTGATAAGATAACTATCAGTCTTCCAGTTCAACTAGGATTGCCGGTATTCCCCAATAATTGAGAGTTTTATTTGAGGTATATCAGTTTTCATGCAGATCTCGCAAATGCGATACGAACATTGTCCGTTCTTGTAATCACGTACTGTTGGGTTTCTTACCTAAACATACTTCACTGAGGAATATGCTTCCTTGCCTTCTGTTTGCACTTCAAAATATATTTTTCACTAATAAGTTCACTTTGATTAAATACCACTTGATAACATTTACTTTAATTTATTTCTGAGGAGATAATGAAAAGTTTAAGAAGTGAAAGAAATCAACTTCTGAAAATGTGTTCTATTAATGATAAGGGATAAGTGTGGTTGATTACTTATTAGTGGGTGATTATTTTCTAAGTGAGTGATTTCTTATAACGATAGTCATTTTCTACGAAGCCTCTAGTATTAATTAGATCTGACAATTTTCTACCCGTACCCGGTCAAAAATTCCGAGTACGGGTACAGATATGTGATACCTGTGGAAATTAGACACGTACCCAAACTGAACCGTATTTTTCGGGTCGGTCCGGGTCGGTTGATGGGTTACCCGGTTATTGGGTATATAAAAGCCCTTAACCCTAATTGTCTAAGACATTTCCCTTTTCTCTTCTTCTCCACTTATGCCGCCTCCCTCTGTCTTTCTCACTCTCACCAAAAAAACCAGTCGATCTACTCTCTTAAGTCTTAACAATCATGAATCCACTCTCTTCGATCACGACCACACTACTTCACATCAAGTCCATGGCTCCAAGTCCTTTCTCAGGATCAGTTGCGCACAGATCTACCCTAGCTTCGCCGCCAGTCCCGTCGTCACTCTGTCGCTTCGGCCATTGTTCGAGAAAGTAATCGACGGCAGAGGCACCACGGCCACACCGTCGCCGACCATCGCTCTTGACGGCTACTGCGACCAGATCTTGTTCGCTCCGTCGATGATTACTCCGGAGGGACCAGATCTTGTTCTTGAGAAGATCTATGGCAGAGGCACCACAGCACACTGTCGCCGACCGTCACTCTTGACCGCGACCTTGGCCAGATCTTGTTCGCTCGGTCGATTATTCCGTTGCCGACCAGATCTTCTTCTTGAGAAGATCTTCACTATTCTCTTGAAAATATGTTTTTTATTTTGTTAAATCAAGAAGTTCTAATATTTATTTTCAGAGTTCTTGCTTGTTCTTGTGATATTCGTTGAATAAGTGGTTTTGATTGTTGTGTATTGAATTTTGATGGAGAAATTGAGAATGTGTGATGTTAGTAATTTGGAATTTTGAAGTTCTTATTGTAATCTGATTGCTGATGTTAAAATGTGCATAATTAAGTAATTAGTAGGTAATTAAAATATGTTTATTGAAAATAAAACAATTAATTAGAAATTGGAATATAGGGTAATAGGGTACGGACTACCAAAAACCATACCCGGGAAAATCGGGTAAAATATACCGAACCGTTTTTATTCTGACCCGATCGGATTTTACCCGCACCCGGCGGGTATACCCGTTTGCCAGGTCTAAGTATTATAGTGGGTCAAAGAAGAAGCACACCGACGATCAATCATCAACCAGACAAATTAGTTAGAGGCTTTTGCTGCCATCGATAGGAAGTTCAGTTTCCAGACTTGAAAATGCTGTGTAAACTTTTCGCACTTTTAATCGATCGTGCCGCCGGCACAGTTTGCCCGGCGGCGCAAACACCTTCCCATCAGCTTCGTCTATTGTCATGGCGTCGGTGTTGGTGCTTTGTCACGAAAGATCCATCGAAGCCTTTTGGAGTTCTTCATGTTGATCGTCTAGCAGTTTTTGTTTCTTCTGAGTCTCCTCCCCATAATCCTCCACTTCTTTTGATCCGACTTGCCATAAACGGTAGACCTTGGTCAGAGAGCTCAATGTAATAGCATCCACCATACCCGTTTCGAATTCGCATGTATCTGGTCATCTTTGCTCTTGACGGCCGTGCTATGCAAAATCCTGTCAAGTGTTTTTTATTCAGTCCTTGTACAAGGCGTTAACCTAATTTTCTGTTGGGCGCAGGGTTAGGTTTTTTCTCCAAGGGAAAGAAGGAGAGCGCGGTGATCAAAGGGCGGCTGTGGGAGGGCGTGGGCCTTAGATGGATGTAGCGGTCTCATTGATTGGCAACTTGTGGTCTGATTAACGATAAACTTTTTGTCTAATTAAGCATAAAATTTTGTAGCAATCAACTGTTTTAAATGACTTTAGAGTTCAGTTTGATACTTATGAGATGTTCTTAAGCTCTAAACTTCAAAAGCAGGTAGATAACTGCTGGTAGGTAACTGCTTTGAACATAATCACGTTACTAAGCATAAATTATATCATGAGAAACGCCAAACTCATCCTGATGTCTCTCTATGATTTAACCATTAGTTGGCACAAGTGTCAAGAGTTAAACTAGAAAACCAGTAGGAATATATAAGTTTGTCGAACCTGCTTTGATGGGTTTTAATTGATTTTAAACCTAAGGGCACCTACTAAGTGGTCAGACCCTACCCAAAATGTAACCAAACATGACCTTCTAACTTAATTATAGAGCTTCGCTAGCCGAAGGTACGTCAACATTTAGTGCCTTCACTGTCTTGGTTCAGGGTCAAACTAAAATCAACTCTCTTTAGCCTCCCTGTATCAATGGATCATGTACGCTGTCGAATGTATGTGTACTTAGATAGTGCATATCATTAGCTAAGAGATACTCGTTATAGGTTTAAATACCTAGCATAGCAGAGCAGGCTAAACGAAAGACATGCCATTAAGCAACGTGAATCCTTAGTTACCAGATCATACTTTTCATCAAAAAGTTATCAAGGTATAAGTTACTCAAATAAATTACAGAGGGAAAAAAAAAAGAAAAAGAAATCCATGTCCGCGAGGAAAGCCGCGAGCATGAATCTACACAACGGGCAAGGTCTCTGGAAGGTTTCGCCCTTCTCTACATACTTTGTTCTTGTACATACGGAAATATTATAGAGTAGTTGTGGATAACTCTTTCTATGTGCAAGAGTACTCTAAAATAGTGGAGAATTGTATGGAGGGTTATAAAATATTGTAGAGAGTTCTAGAGGGTGAATAAGAACCGTAGGATGTAATGTAATCTTCACCGTCCGTTGAGGAGATGGATTAGTATATAAAGCCAAGGCCTCACTTGGCCAAGGCATCCAAGAGAGATCCAAGACATCTAAGATATCCTTAGGAGTTTTGGTTGGCAGAATTAAACTTCTTCGAGCAAGCCAGCCTTGCCCCGATCAAAAGATTTCACAAAAATTCTGAGTCTAAGAACTATTTACCCCAAACCAACGATATATCAAACATGCAGAATAGAGAGTAACATTCAAGAATTAGATGATCGGCAAGATTGGATTTACATTAAACATCCATGTAATGGAAAATTTTGTATTCATGCAGTACGAAGACTAGGTTCTTAAAGAGTTCTTGAAACTCATCAGAGCAAGTTAAGCAATTTAGTCGCTTCATTAATTTGTCACATAGATCGAACTCCAACTGCAGCTAGCCATTTGCTCCATCAACCCTTAAATTCCAACCCCATTCTGATTCTGATTCCAATCTTTGCATACTAGTGTTAAAAGTAATCACCGCGGCAATGGATCATCACTCTCAGCAAGCAGTATCAAGGTGTTTTCGTTGATCTCCTCCGCCTGGTATGATATTTTTCTGTTTCTCTTATGCGACTCCAATCTTTCATATTGGTGGCATTTGATCTTCATATGCCAAGTATATAGAAAAATTTCTAACACTTTAGGCTCGTTCTTATCAAATAATCCCTCTCGTCGTCCACAAAATGAGCGTCACAATCCTTAAAAGGGCATTCTAGATAGTCGGGTAAAGCAAGGGTGCTGGCCTCACAAGCAGCACAACACCATCTGGGACAATATCTCTGAAAACTTGAAGTGAAAACTCTTGTTTGCACTTGACTACAGGGCACTTGCCTGTCGTAACATTCTTCTTGTGCCTTCTTTCTGACGTAAGTGCAATACAACCTCGGTAGAATGAGTCATAGCATGGGAGGCATTTTATCATGTCTTCCCTTGCTACTTTATCAGTGCAAATCTCACAAATTCAATACGAACAGTCTCTGTCTTCATAAACACTGTATGACTCTTTGGTATTGACATATTCCATCAAAAAAGATATTGCCTTACCTTTTTCTACGATTTTCATCTGCCAACATGTCATCCAGTTAGGATCAACAATCATTCGTGTTGTGTAATAGAGAGACTTTCGGAGCTCCAGATCTTCATTATCGCATGAATCCTCTTTATGCGAGAGCTCTTCAATATCCTCCATGTCCTCATCTTTAGAGTAATCTTCATGCCTTTCTTCTTGTAATCTCTCTAATTCTGCCTACTAGCTTAGGACATCTAGTCCAGGAAACTTCTCAAGGTGATCATGCACACATTTCTCTCTCTGACCACACCCAAAGATTAGAGTCATGTTGCTATCTATCACCTAATTCTACAGGAAACTGCTACTAGGGTTTTCGCAGGGGTAGGGGCCTGAAAGTTTCATGGGGGGTTTATGATGGATGGGACAGGAACTTCAACTCAAAAGACTTGGAAAAGTTTGGGTTAATAGTGGGTATTTAATTGGAGCATAGTTCTTTTACAAGGGTAAAAGGTTAGCACATTTATGTTCCTATTAAAAGTAGAATGCCCTCGAGGAGTGGAGGTCGACCCCAAATCCCGTTTTATAAGGTTCACTATAATCGATGGCGATGATTAAATAAGGAATCAACACAAAAAGAGTGAAAGAGATATTCTTAAGGATAAAATTTTTTTAGTGACAAATACTCTCAAATAGAGTGCCAAAATAACAATGAACATATTCATAATGGGTTTCTCATGTGATTTAACTTGGGCTCCTTTTGGTTTGACGATACGTGTCTTTGTGCTTGTATTTGTTTTCATCTTATTTTTATTTCCGTAACTAAAGCGAAAGAGGTTTGTGGAATGATTTTGTTTTTCTTTTTTCTGAATACAAATGTTGTATGCAGAGCGCATCTTTTTTGCAAAAAAAAAAAACTTTAGTTTTAACTTTTGCCCTTATGTTATGCACGTCAAATTATAAGACTAATCCTAGAATCTTACACATGAGCGGAACAACAACATGAAAGGGGGGGGGGGGGGGTGGGTGGTTCACACCCAACAAATTTTGGAAATTGTGTGTAATTGTTTTAAATAATGCATAATTAGGTTTAAAATATTGATGAAACTGCCATTATATTGTAACATTAATGTGTTAGGATTCTATTTAGTTGTGTTTTTAATTTTTTGTGCCACCGATTGTTATTTTTGTTATTTTTCTCGTTCCCTTATTCATCTTTATTCTTTCAAATTTCAAATCTTCAGATTACAAAGAAAAAATGAATAGATCAAAGTTAATTCTTTTAAATTCTTAAATTATTCTCGCGCGCGCGCGCGGGGGGGGGGGGGGGGACACCCAACAAATTTTGAAAATTTGTGTGTAATTGTTTTAAATAATGCATAATCAGGTTTAAAATATTTATGAAACTGCCATTATATTGTAACATTAATGTGTTAGGATTCTATTTAGTTGTGTTTTTAACTTTTTGTGCCACAGACTGTTATATTTTTTATTTTGCTCGTTCCCTTGTTCATCTTCATTCTTCCAAATTCCAAATCTCCAGATTACAAAAATAAAAATAAAAATGAATAGATCAAAGGTAGTTCTTTTAAATTCTTAAATTATTCGTGATTATTGTCCTAGTTTAATTAATAATAATCATATTAATGATACTTATAGACAATAAGAGTTATATTTTTTTATACAAGATTTGTAATTTGTTGTTAACTAATCTTATCAAATTAATAAATCATTATGAATAATGAAATTGTATAATTAGTAGTGAAATTGAGCAATCTATTTCACATTTAACGTAACTAGTAGTGACGCGAACTCTTATACAATAGGCCAATAGCCATCAATTTTTTCTTATAATTGACACCCTCGATTAGACTTTCTGGATCCGCCTCTGATCTTACATGTATTGCAGCAGGCTCTTGTGTCCATCTCTCTAGTTTGTGTCATACGTGTCAAGTAGAGTACTACAAAAAGCGTAGTTAAATATGCTTTTGGAACAAAAAATACTAGTTAGTTATATCATGTTATAAGACAATGAATGACTTTATAGCGACATAATTTTATAGAATGTAGTAGCAGGTAACGAGCCTGTTGCTGAAGAAAATATGGGAAGACCTCCTAGCTCTTGAGGATTCATCGGATAGGGATCCGGCAGATGATATCCAATGCTTAAGCCAATTTCTACGTGACGGAGAATGCATAGCTTTTGTATGTGCACAAGGAAGTGCGTAAGTCAGAACTTTAACTTTTTACGTAGGGGGTTTTAACAGAAAGAGACCTTTTTATGTATGGGGTTTAAGGAAGTTAACTCATTACATGGAAATGGGGGTTTTGGGTGGGGTAGGGTGGGGGGGGGGGATTGTATTGCGCTGCATAATGGTTGTATTGTGTGCTTGTTGGGTTGTTGAAGATTTTTGGGTTGGAATTGCCGGTGAAAAGTGTGGAATTGTCGTGTTGATGGCCTCTTACTCTCACCCTCGTTTTGTGCTTAGATCGCATAGATGTCATGTACCCCTTTGGTTTGTGCGGTTTCAAGGTGTCTTCCTCGTTGTAGCGTGTGTGTTTTTTTTCCTGGTTTACTAGGTTTTAAATTGTATCATTTAGACCTTGACATATTACGGAAGGTTAAACTGAAGTGTAGGATATACTCTGCTTTAACTTGATTGTAATGTGAATAGGCTTAAAGGTAATTTATTTATTTTTAACCATCGTGGTCTTGTATACGCATGAGTCACGAAAATGTCGTGACCGTCACATGCCGTTGGGCAAACTTTGTAATCTTTTAATTATCAATGCTATTATCTTATTTATCCAAAAAAAAAAACTCATTACATGGTAGTTACCTTAAACGAGTATATAGTAACTTAGTCCATATCTGTTAGGATCAAAACCCTAAATCAGATCACTTGCACCATATCTATTTGGATCAAAGCCAAGTCTGAACACTGTTAAAGAACTATAATATCCTTAATCATATTTGACTATCGATGAGGACACATTCAAAGTTGAAGATCACTAATAGTGGAGCTAGCCTTTTGCGTTAATTTCCATTTTGGGTAACAAGTTCAAGATGAGGCCGTTGCATGTCAATTGAACTAAGTCCCTCTTCTGACGGTTTTAAGGTAGAGGTGTCAAATGGGCCGGGCTTGGGCCGGCGAAGCCCAACCCCATCGGGCCTCCAACAAAACGGGCCAGGGCCGGGTTAGAATGAGGGAAATCTGGGCCCAATCCAAGCCCAGGCCCTAGGCCCAACATCTAGGGCTGGGCTTGGGCCAGGCCCAATTTTTTTTTGATATTCAAAATAATATTATTATTTTACTATCTATTTTGTTATTATTATTTAATAATATAAATACTAGCTTTTTATATGTATTTTAACATGTATTTTTTTTACGTACGATACTAATACTAATTTATATGTAAGAGGGTGAAATTAGTTGGTTTGGTATTTATTGACAAATAAGTTCGGCTAATTATCAATTAGTACAAACTTTTTTACAACTCAACGCTTGCTTCCCCAATCACTCAGAACTTAAGCCAACTGATCAGGGGAAGTCAAAATATAAAATTATGTACAATTTTAAACAAATGATTTTACTATCTTCCCTGGCCCTTGAAGCTGATAATAAAGATTTAACTTACATGACCATAGCCTCCCACTTGCTGGCATGTTTCGCGAGTTACTTATCAACTGGAAGTTGACTTTTCCTTCTTTTTACACTTCTTACAAAGTAAAGTATGTTTGTGCCTTCTCAAAATGTTGTGTTGCTTAGCTCAAATCTAAAAGTAATAGATCTGTGGTCACGAATATTTGTTTGTTTTCTCACTAATGATCTAAAAGTAATAGATTTCTTCTACATTTTAGTCATAGAAGACAAGCAAATACACTTTAATTAAAAAAAAAATTGAAAAGGCCATTTTTCGGCCAAAAGAGGGCCCGGCCTGGCCAAACCCGGGCCATTTTAGGGCCGGGCCGGACCCGGGCCTATTTCTCAAAAAATTAGGCTTGGCCCTGGCCCAAGCCCTAAGGGTTAGGGCCAGTCTGGGCCCAAAAAAGGGTCGGGCTGGGCCAGCCCGCGGGCCGCCCGACCCATTTGACACCTCTATTTTAAGGGCACATCCTCACATATCAACATGGTACATTTACGGAAAGAAATTTTCTTTAATTGCTGGCCCCAAGGTTTAAATCTATGAACAAGGAATTGAGCAATGCTTCTTTTTTTTATATATAAAAAGTATTTATGACCCCGTATTATCTTCGCATTCTTATTTAAAATACCATCTCCAAATTCCACAATGACTAAAAATTATCTTAACACTACAATAAAAATGGGTTGTAAGGACGCTTACTAGAGTCCTTACAAGTATCATATAAGAACGCTTTTGACATAAAGACACTTTGAATAGGGTCGTAACGTCGCCTCATTAGAAACCGTCACAATAGGTTATTACAACTTCACAAGCGCCTCAACAAAGGTAAGGCCAAACAAGGCGCAAATAAACGTCCTATAAACTGAAGCACATCAAACACTATTGGGACACTTTTTAGCGTTGTTTTAGATCTTTTAGGACGCTTCTTAGCGTCCCAAGATATATTGTTTTGAAGATATAATTTTTCTATTACAACTTTCAGGATATAACAAATGGACTAACAGTAAATCATTTCAAAATCCAAGAACTTATAACTGTAATATCTACGAAATTATGTTAATTCACTTGTAAAAAAGTACAGCTCATGAAACCATCTTTTAATACAACGGTTATATGTAAGATTAACAAGTTATAGCAGATACAATACAAAGTTTCTTGTCAATCATATAGACAAGTGAGCAAGTTCAAAGATCTATTTGGACAAGACAACATTGTTCCAAAGATATACTCAAGAATGCTAGGATATCAATGAATGAAGATTACTCCATATCTCACAAACACCATCACAGGCTGCAAAATCTTTGCTCAACTTTCCATCGGCATTTACACAACTGTCGAACAATTGAGTTCCATCCAATCAAACTACAAGTAAAATGCAAAATTAGACAAATGGACAAATAGTCATAAATAAAGTATCCAATACGATTCCAATTCATAAAGCAGAAATTGATATTAGGACCCATATGACATGCATTATGTTACCATATGCCATTGGAGGGCTATTGGCAGCTAAATTACAGAACTGCCAGTTCCATATATTCCAGCTAAACATGAATGAATGGACTAAAGCCAATAGCATACATGTAAATGTATCAATAGTTATATCAGCTAAACAGAAAAAGTATCGATATTAATGAATTGCTACTAACCCTTATGACTTAAGTAAAATTATCATCTAATATAATGATATCCGAGCTCTCTTTTGCAACTTCTATCCCACTTATGCCCATAGCAAGACACAAAAGTGAACCAGATTAGTTTGATGAAGCAAGAAAATAAGACCAAAAGAAACTGAAAAATAAAGCTTTTTAACCTTATTTGAACATAAAAAAACCCGAGATTGTCGGGCACAAAAAAAATATGCATATAGAATCTCATCCAAATTTAGTTACAAAGTATTACCTACTAATCATACAATTTCATCCGAAATCAGAAATAGGATTTTGATTCTCATGAATGAACAAGCAAACAGGGTAGTCATGCCAACATTCCAATCCAGCTCATTTAGCTCCTACACTAACTTCTAAATGCTAACACATAACTTCTGTAATACATATTGCCAACAAGCTGCAATAATGTTATTCACATACATTAGGTACATTCCATATGAAGAAGTTCACAGTTTATTGCTGTTTTTCCGTTGCAATTTTGCTCTCAAGGATGGATATCAGCCAGTAAAAATAAAAATTAAAGAAAAGAATCCTAATTCAATCACTTTCGGAGTAGACTCATACAAAGAATTGTAGTAAGGAAACTTGGGCTCTGTTTGACAAAACTTTTGTTTTTGGTTTTCAGTTTCTAAAAAATAAAATTAAATTAAAGAGCAGTTTAATATTTTTTTTTACAAAAACAAGTGGGTGTTTAAAAATTCAGTTTTTTTTTTGAGTTTTTTTTGGGTGTTTGATAATCCAATTTTTTTTTGTGGTGGTTGCGGTGGTGGTGGCCGGCGGTGAAAAGGTGGTGGTGGTCTTAAAAAAAACCAACATTGAAAAAAAAAACTATTTTTTGGAGTTTCCTAAAAACAACCTTGATTTAAAAACTAGTTTTCTTAAACTGAAGGGAAAAAAAAAGCGCTTATTTTTTTTCAGTTTCCAAAACTGAAAAAAAAAGGGAGTATCAAACGGAGCCCAAAACTGCTAACTTTGTAACTGTAGAATCGAACTCTTCATATGAAACTCATGACACAAGATAATAGGAACATGACAATTTGACACACAACCATAGACAAAAAACTACAGCTTAAAATATCATTGTTCAACTAAAATTTGATTAAATACTACTTGTTAGCAAAATGCATAGTGCACAGCATAGTGTGCGCACAACATTATCAACAAAATTTAGAATTCATAAATCATAGGTATCGCAATTTGATGACTGTGTCAGCTATGAGCTCGGCGTTAATATAGTTAATCGCATCTTTTGCCTCGCATCTATTCATCTCACATCTATTCATAGCTGAAGAAGTCTACAGAGTTCTTATAAGTTGATCAAATCTCCATTGAGAGGTCTTGTAGCCAAGCACATATCAATAATTTGCACCTTTGTCTAGCCAAGTAACACTTTCTTATTTATATTCTTATGAAATTTTTCTCAACAAGGAGGCGTCTTTTAGATTTAAGCATTTGAAGGACCAAAAAAAAAAAAAATGCAATAAGAGTACACAGCTACCGGAAGAGAGTCATATTCTCACACAACTGCCTGCATTATATTGATGACCTACTCAACTTGCAAATTGTTCCTCATCTTCCACCAAGTTCTAGTGCTATATGTAGGGTACAATACAACTATATTTTAAAATCTGGGCTTATAATTTATGCTTCTTGGAGATCTCAAATATAATTTCCTAGATTAAATTTTCATTTAGGCATTTCATCAAACACCTCCCGTGCACGAAATCCTGGTCCACTAAAAGCAATCAACTACGCAGATAAATCAAAACTAGGGCAAATGAGTATTTATAATTCTTGTTCGCTGATGATTTAAGTAGAGAGAAAAAGTCTCCCAAACTTGTTTCCAATATGAAAGTGTAGTGTATAAGAACAGAGGAAACGTATGTTCACACAATTACTGTAACAGAGATCAACGATATCGCATATACCTTGGTTTGCAGATACGCTAGAGATTCTGGGAGCAAAAACCCTCTATATATGGATCAGTGCTTGGGCAGTTTAGGCCACCTGTTTTATGAGTCCGAGCCCTTCACTATTAAAGACAATTACTACTAAATATCATAAAAATAATCAATTAACTACATTAATTGTTGCTTGGGTGAAAGAAATTACCTGATTAGATGAATCTCAAAGTGTGTTCAATCCCAAAGCAAATTGAAGATTCATTTGAGAGAAGCTTTGAGACTTCAAATCTAGAAAAGAGAAGAGATATTCAGCAAAAAGGACGGATTAATGGAGAAGAGAGAGAGGGAGAGAGAACCAGATGATGGTGGGTGCTTGTACTACTGGTTCTACCAGCAAAAATTGGTGGTAGTTCTCGTGGCTGATTCACGGCACAGATGGGAGAGTAGGAAAGAAAAAGAGATGGGGACAAAGAAAGAACGTAATCCATTGAAAGAGAACTCAGATTTGCCCAGTTGGAGTGTAGGTTACGGGGACATGGGATTTTAGTTTCGCAAGGAGAGATGGTGGCCAGATGGAATGAAAAGAGGAAGATAAAGGAATTGGGAGATATATTGGGGGTAAACACTTAACTGTCGGATGTCCCTAGGAGGACCTTTATAGAGGCGATCAATTAGGATGGTGCAAAGCATCTTATTACGTATGAAAAATAGAGGCGCTTTTGTCTTAGCGTCTTATAAAGGACTTTTTAGGACGTTTCTTATAAAACGTCAATTTATAAACGTCGTTACAACTAGATTTTGTAGTTGTGTCAGTATTACGAATGACAATGGGGCGGGTCAGATGCGGGTTTTATAAGATCTGTACCCACCCCGGTTGTCCAAGTACACAACTCCGATCCGCCCCGCCATCGGGTCAGAGGATGGAAATACCATCCTAGATCCGACGGACTACAACAAAACCGGCCCCGCCCCGCAACTCTCAAACCCCTAGCCACCGTCCATATCTTCGCCTATTTCTCCTCCTCATTTCCAAAATGTTTAACACAAAACATCCATGATCAATGGCCACCAAAAACAACAAATCTCCAGATTCAGATCAATGACAACCAAAAACAACAACCCCCACCTATTATGTACAAACAATACGGTGACAAAAAGCTTAAAATTGAAAAATCTAAGGGTAAATTACACTAAACACCCCTGAGGTTTTATGTAATTACACTCCACTACCGCTATCTTTAAAAATTACACTCAGCTCAAAAAGTAACTTTTTCTCTTACGGTGTTAATAGTGCAATGCAAAAAGACATGAATACCCCTCAGACTGTTTTCTTGAAATTTTGGAGGGAAAACTTGTTTTTGAGAATTATTGGAGAGACTTCCCCTATTTCTGCCTTCTTCTTCTCTCCCCCTGAGCCCCACGGCCGCAGCAGCCCTTCCTTCGGCATCTTATGCCGGCACCTTGCAGCGCCCCTTCCCCCGTCAGTGACGCCAACCCCCTTCTTCCTTCTTCTTCTCTCCCCTCGTCCCCCGCAGTCGTAACAGCCCCTGACCCGTCGCCCCTCCTGCTGCAACAGCGTCGCGCCTCACTCTCCGCTGACAGCACCCCTCCCCCCGTCGACGACTTCGACCCCCCTTCTTCCTTCTTCTTCTCGCCCCTCGTCCCCCGCGGTCTTAACAACCCCTTGCCCCGTCGCCCCCCTGCTGCAACAGCGCGGCGCCTCACTCTCCGCAGACAGCGCCCCTCCCCCCATCGGCGACGTCGACCCCCCTTCTTCCTTCTTTTTCTCTCCCTCGTCCCCCGTAATCGCAACAGCCCCTTGCCCCGTCGCCCATCTCTGCTGCAACAGCGCCGCGCCTCACTCTCCGCTGACAGCGCCCCTCCCCCCGTCGGTGACGCCGATCCCCCTTCTTCCTTCTTCTTCTCTCCCCTCGTCCCCCACGGTCGCAACAGCCCCTTGCCCCGTTGCCTTTCCTGCAGCATCTTAAACCGACGCCTCACTCTTTGCTGACAGCGCCCCTCCCCTGTCGGCGACGCCGACCCCCCTTTTCCTTCCTCCTTCTTCTCTCCCCCCGCAGCCGCAACAGCCCCTTGCCCCTCCTTCTGAAGCCCACGCCGGCAGCGTCCCTCCCCTGTCGGCGTCCCCTCCCCCCTTCCTTCCTCTTATCGCAGCTGCAATAGCTCCGCGCCGCCACCCGCCAAACCCATTAGCTTTTAGATTCAACCCTAATCTTCCTTTTTTAATTGTTCTGACCAAAATGTCCTCCTTGTTTGAGTAAAGGACAAAGGGGGGTATTTTGGGTATGAAAATTGCATAAAGTGATGTGTCACAGAATCTTTTCACGGAGTTGGGCTTGCCGTTAAATGTGTGTAGTTGTGTGTAATGCGGGTACAAACCTCAGGGGGACGGAGTGTAATTTTTAAAGATAGCGGTAGTGGAGTGTAATTACGTAAAACCTCAGGGGTGTTTAGTGTAATTTACCCAAAATCTAAATACAAGTTCCATAGAATGAAAATTATACACATGAAAGAAGAAGAATCTGATTCAATTTGTACAAATAAAATGTCTGGAGTTAAAGCAACATAGCAAGACGTGATGATCAACAACAGCGGAATCCAATACATCGTTGCTGCCACTGCAATCGCCGGCGTAGGAGCTTTGGCGGCAGGGGATTTTACTCTGAGAGAGTCGTTTCTTCAAGGATTAAAAAGGAGTCGAACCATGAGATGATTGGTTCGTGGAGGTGCTGACTGTGGCTGCGATGCTGAGTGGAGGTATGTGGAGATGGTAACTTTGCGGCGGCGTAGAGAGATGTGTGGAGATGGTGGTGCAAAGAGGAGGGGTGAGGAGGTGAGTGCGGCCAACAGACAAGAGAAAATGTGTGCTTATTGCTTAGGGTTTTCTGCCTACTATTTATATTATTTAGATGAACGGCTTAGATTATACAGATTTAGGGTTAGAACAAAACAATAAAGATAAACTGCATACGGGTCGGATGCGGGTCACGGGGCGGGTCGGATACCGGGGCGAATCGGGCAGAATACCAAACCCGCCCCGTACCCGCTGTGGGTTAAAAAAATAAATATCATATCCGTCTCATAACCCGGTCAAAGTCAAAATAACCCGCTCCTATAGATACGGGGCTGGTCGGAGATCCGCCGGGTGCGGACTAAATTGCCATCCCTAGTCAGTCCTCAACGAGCAGAAGTTAATTGCTTAAAAGCATCTTACAGACTGCACTTAAGAATGAAGACGCGGCAAAAGAGAATGGATGACCATGGCTTAGTATTAAACACGTAAACATGCTTACTCATCTAGCTAATTGCAACTAATTCTATACCATCACGGCATCACCTTGGCTCGACTTACTCTGTATACCACCATGTTAGCATGATATGTCTCCACAGAATAAGCATCAATCTAGCTGCTTCTGTATCTGGAGTGGCTAGGAATTCACACCAACATGTTTTGGGTAACAAATTATCCTTATAAACCTAGCTCATTTTGGTTTTCATAAGAGAAAACAAAACCTACACTTCTAAGGTTAGCCCGATCCTATATGACGAGTGAACACTGTAGGCCTTTTTTTTCTTAGGTAGTTCCTTTTTATTTATGGGCAAATGCTAACATGCGTCTTGGGATGCACATGTTAAGAATCATTAACTAGAGATTAATCTCTTACGGTATCGTTCGTCGATCAACGCCGGGGGTTAACAGTGCGCCTAGTTTCACTGTTGGCTTAAGTTGAGCAATAATTAGGTATGTAAAGGGGTTGGTCAGTGCTGATACTTGATTTGCCTGAGACCATATGGGAAGCAGGAGTATCGTGCAGATTACTCTAACCAGGAGGTAACTTTTATGCAGTTGCAGTTTCAATTCCATAACATCTGATGATGAACGTATTTACTAGAATTTTTATAGAGCGTATTGAAGTGGTATTGTGAAACTCATGCTTGGTTAGATTAGAACTAAAAAGCATATTTTTTTCATCTTTGGGGTGAGCCACAGTTTTTTTTCTCTTTCTGTTTTGCCGCCTGATCCTTGCAAGCAGTCTTAGAACAGCTTGGCTGTGGAGCCTTAGTACGTAGCGATAAAGGCCGTAGGTGAAATCTTTTTATAAATTTGAGCCTGTGAAATTTCTTTAGGCAAGCATATCTGCAAAGGCAGACCTCAACTTTTAGTGCGTTCTCTGACAAATTCATAGTATTTCGTTAATATATATAATTGCATCGTCGTGGTCTAATATCTACGAATCTCTCTAAACTACTTCATTTGTAACACGGTGTCTCATCTAGCTAGTACAAGATCAGCATCAAACTAGTTGTGTGCTTTTGGTCCAATTGACCCTAAAACCGTAACCGTTGCTTTATGCGGAGTAATGGTAATGCCTAAGTAAGGACCTCCATTTCTTTGAAGGGTGCATCTAATCTACCCTTTACTTGACCCCAGACTGAGAGCGTGGAAGCATGTAAAAATAAATACGACGCAGAGCGTCTCAAGAGCGTGAATACAATACATGTACGTAAATTATTGGCAGAATGAAAGTTTAAAAGGTAACGGATGGCTCATTTGCTCAGATGATGACATACAGAGGGACACTGAATCTACACAAATAACTTATCGTCAAGAAATTTCAAAAGAATGTGGATTTTAGGATAGTTCCTTAAGACTTTTAATAGGTAGTTCAATTTTGGTGCATTGCTTTATGGACGCAATGCACACAATTATTGGCTTTAATCCTTATAACTCTGCCCGGGACTTTTTTCACTGCAGAAAAGTTGATAACTACAGTAGTATAGTGTGACTAATTAACCAAGTAGATCAAGGAAAGGGTAAGCCAATATTCAAACCATGAATGTGAATCGAGAGAACTGATCTTTCAACGCACGGAATGCTAAATTGATCCTCGGTGAACTCTGGCCAGAAATCTGAGCCCTAAGCTACAGTAATGGCTTTTTTTATGCTAGAATTGCACATCTAGTTCACCCCATAACCGTGACCACATAAGAATGGATTTTTAGGTCATCGATCCTTTTATCAGGAGGGCTGGAATTCCATTCATAACCAAATCTATGAAGATGAATGCATGATTTACTTATAAGGAGTCTACTAAGTACCGACAAGAAAGCAGTTGGAGGAAAAAAAAAAAGAATACTACTTATCATGGTTTTGAAGAGTATAGGATCACAGTCGGAAAAGGACTAGAAACATGACTATAAGGTCAATTAAGCACTGCCTAAACATGCAGGCCACTGCTTCTTAAGTACCCTTTGAACTCAAAATCATTCTGGTTCTTAGTACGAGATCCACTCCGAATGCCGCTTTCCACGTCCACCTAGAATGTAGGGAAGCAGTCCAGGAGGGGAGTCCAGTGAATCCGTCTCGGCCAGATCCCTAGCCTCGTTGATAGAATGCTTCCACACCTGATACGCTTTTCTAGGGACGAAGTGTCGAAAGTGTTCAGGCGGAAATCTGCGTTTGCAATTCGATTCGGGACACTTCACCCGTGTAACACTCGCTTGTACCTTCTTCCCAAGGTAGCTGTGCAAACAATCGCTACAAAACGAGTGATCGCAGTTTCTGTTGGTTAAAATCTCCTCACTCGAGATTTTATCGTCGCAAATCTCGCAAACCCCATAAGAACACTCACCCGTTTCCCAGTTACTACTAGAGACCCCGCTAATGATTTCCACAGAAGAGCATATCTCCTTACCTTTTCTTTTCATGGCTTCTAGGGTCTCATCTTCTTTACGAAACATCAACGCAGACTGATAGAGAGCCTCTTGGAGTTGCATATCTTCGTCGTCTGAGCACGTCAGCACGAATTTTTCAGGCTGTTGATGACCGTCGGCCTCTCCTCCTCTTCTTCTTCTTATTCTTCTTCTTCTGTTTCCTCTTCCTCTGCCGGACATCTTGGGGGGCCTTTTGAGCTTATATTACAGACTTCTCAGCCGGCTATATATTGAGTTTAACCTAGCTAATACTCGTCAGTCACCAGTAAACCCAAGGTGGTGTGCGGCCAACTCTCATCGGCTGCCCCTATATACTCGTATTGTGGTACAATCTTTACACTTGAGTCCGATATTTGGGGGAAAAAGTATAGGGTCTCCTCGTTTATTTATAATAGAACTAGTTTGGAGATTGAGGGTTCGGTTTCCTCTCCTCATTGACGTGGTATAAAAGAATTCTTAATGCTCATTATGTTCACGTTATCTTAGTTTTGTCATGATAGGATACCTACGTGTTGATTTTAACTCTTTCCCTGCTGCGATCATCTAGATAGTTATGCAACGCATTAGTCACAAAATTGAAATTTGCATATATGGTTCTCTTGTACGCTGAGGATCGTGATTTGAAACTAGCTAGAAACTCGAAACACATCTTCACGATAGCGGACGTAAGACAAGAGCCTTTTGCGATGATCTACCGTCGTTTCGATATCTCCTGTGAGATTCTTTTGCTTCTCTCTTTTCTTTTCTTTTTTGGTCGAAACGAAACTTGCATTAATCTAAAGCACAAAGTACAACCTAATGAGTACAAACAAATATTTGGCTCTGAAAATAGAGTACCAAAAGGTATAAACTAAAAGAGTACTAATTGAAGCTTGACCCATTAACACAAACTGGCCAACATGACCTTGACATAAATTAAAAAGGATAAGTATTACCATCGTTAGATTTACAAAATTCAGATCAAATGATAACATAGTGAAAGAGCTGCATCGAGGCATCAATTCCAAGGATTGCTTGAAGTGGCAGTTTAGATTACTGCCGCGGTTGTCTTCGGATCCAAGGGAGGTGGAGCGATTTCCCAAGGCCGGATCTGATTGATCCGAAGCTCGAAGGGAGTCAGAATCCTCCATCTCGTCTAGATCCGTCCTCTTCTCGCCACAATCCCGCCATATCGGACCCGCGTCAGAGGAGTCAACCCAAACTAACCGGATCGGAAATTCGGCGACCATGACGGATCTGAAACTTTCAGATCTGTGGGTAACGAGTGGAAAGGAAGAAGCTTGTGGCTGAAGGGCTCCTGATCTATGGGTGGGGCTGGGGGTGGAGATCGGGGGTGGAGGATGGTGGTGGCGAATGGCGGCACGAGGGAGCAAAAGTTGCGAACAAACGGAACTAGAGGAAAGGGAGTACCAATCTGTGGATGAGGGCCTCGCCTTCCTTCCTTACAACCATGGAAGCCGAAGGAGAAAGGGGCGGCAGCTTAGTCTACCGGAGAAGAAGGATGGGTTTTCTTTCTTTGGATTACGTGTTGCGCTGCAGCTCCCATTCAAGTTTGTTTTTTTGCTGAATGTTACTCTTAATATTGAACCTCTAAGATATAGTTAAAAAGTACACCCACAAGATTTTACTCGCTGAAATTTGTAGACAAAGTTCAAGAAAATAGTTTAAGGAGTTACTAACAAAGACTTCTTAACTTGTGGGAAAAATCGAAAGTAACTATGAGAAGACTTCTTAACGGTCTATTTGGAACCAATTCTTTTAGGATTTGGATTTCAGACTTGGAATTGGATTTGGAATTCAATTCATATATTTTTTTGTTTAGAATGAAAGGTAATTCAAATCACGGAATTTTAATATTGTGTTTGGAGAACAGAGGAAATAAAAAGGTAATAAATTTTTAGACAATTATATTCTTAACTTACGATGAAAAATAAATTACGATAAGTGATTTCAAGTGTGCTAGTACCACCACATGGTGGTGGTGGTGGTAGCAACACTGCATGGGGTAGCAACATTGATTAGAGAAGTGGTGAGGTGGTCAAGTGATGGTAGTGATGGTATTGAGGTGTAACAAGATGTAACTGATGGTCGTCTACTGACGTCAATAATAATGCCGGTGGCAGTAGTGGTGGCAATAGTGGCAGCGAAGGTAGTAGTGATGGTGATGGTGGTGGCGATGGCAGTAGCGGTGGTGGCAGTCGTGGTGGCTGCAGTTGTGATGATGGTAGTGGCAGTAGTGGTGGCGACGGTGGTGGTGGAATTATTGGTGGCTGTGGCGGCGACAGTGATGGTGGTGGTGGTGGTGGTGGCAGTAGTGGTGGCGACGGTGATAGTTGTGGCAGTACTAGTGGTGGCGGTAGTGATGGTGGCAATGGTGGTGGCGACGATGATAGTTGTGGCAGTAGTGGTGGCGACAGTGATAGTTGTGGCAGTAGTGGTGGCGATGGTGGTAGTTGTGGCAGTTCTGGCTGTTGTGACACTAGCAACAGCGGTGACGGTATTGGAGATGCAGTGGCCGTAGTTGTGGCAGTAGTGGCAGCAACAGTGGTAGTAGTGGCACTACTGGCAATATTGGCGGTGACGGTAATGGTGGCGGTGATGGTGGTTATAATGGTGGTTGAGATGGTGGCGGTGGCGGTGGCGGTGGCGATGGCGGTAGTGTTAGCAGTGGTTGTGACATCATCGACAGTGGTAATGGTGGCGGCGTGGTGGTGGCAGTGGAAGTAGTTGTTGTGGCAACGACAGTGGTGGTGGCAACAGTAGTGGCAGTAGTGGCAGTAGTGGTGGTGGCAGTAGTGGTAGCGGTGATTGTGGCAGCAGCGACAGTGATAATGGTGGCGGCATGATAGTGGCAGTGGTGGTAGTGGTGGTGGCAACGATCGTGGTGGTGACAACAGTAGTGATGGTGGTGACATTAGTAGTGCCGGTGGCGGTGGCAGCAGTGGTGCCGGTGGTGGTGGCAGTAGTGGTGCCGGTGGTGGTGGTAAAAGTGGTGTAGCGGTAGCAGCAATGAAGATGGTGGTGGTTAGTTCATTGTTGAAGAGATTCAGAAAAAAAGGGTAAGATAGGTAAATAATTACTTTAATTCAAGTAAATTGAAATTCCATGAAATCCGACTATCTTTTATCGGACTTCACACTATATAAACAAATCCAGTCAAATCTCATGAAATCCAATTCTAATTTTATTTTTTAATGTTTCAAATAACAAAATTTGAGGATTTGAAATGAAATTGTATCAATTTCATAGTTCCAAACACACTCTAAATAAACTGGAATCGTAGAATTCAAAACTACAGTCGTCTTTGATAAGTTAACTTAATTGAAAGACGTAACGTAAAATTACAGTCAAACTATTTTGATGATTTGGAAGCAACAAATGACACTCTGCTTGCTGCTTACGAGTAGACTCCGTTACAAAAAAAAAATTAGAATCCATAATTGACGGTGCATCAAATCACAAGCAACAATACATCAAAAGTAAATTTTAACACTGGGGAACTATACGGTCCAGAAGAACAGATCCCATTCGATATTTGACTGCTTGAGATGGCAGAACTTTTGGGTCCACCAAGTCCATGCGTGAAAGTCGAATAGAAGACAAAATGGTGTTTCTGTGTCAGCAGTTCTAAAATTGATACCGTAGTTTTTCTGTACACAATCTATGGGTGTATTCAGATTGCTCGACCGTTCCTTGTTTTGAATAATGTTTATCCTTGCGATCACATGTAGGAATGAGAAGCTTGACAACCCCAGCTTGAAGCTGACACGAATGACATATGAAAAAGGATAAATCAGGCGAAATTGTAACGATCAGACCATTCAAATTGGTCATACGAACTTACTGAGTTCTACTTATGTTTCTCTTGGCTTGAATTATTAATAATGATTTTGATATTATGTGAACTCAATTGTGAGCCTCACTGCTATAACGATCTGATACAGTGGCCAGACTTTTATGACTAGCCCATTAGCCAAAGATTTCAATAATTGCCCAATTTTGTATACTCATGGATGCCCTCTATTATCAAATTACCAAATCAAAGGGTTGAACTCGAGACTCATTCCATTTTTTGCGAACAAAATGTAAAGTAATCCTGAAATTAAGTGAATATTTTAGGATTGAAATCCTATAATCAAGTCTCGGGCCACATGTGCATTTTAGATCCTCATGCCTCGGTAGATTTTACGATTGATGTAAGGATGTCTCTTTGCCCTAGCCAACCATTAAATCCTAAGGAAAAACCTAAGTTTTCTAATCATCCGTCATGAGGGTTAGTTTGAACTAAACTGAGCTCAAGCACTTCAACCTCGAAAGACTAAAATCTTGACTAGGATCAGACATATCATAACTCCATCAAATGTTGCAAATCCGCTAGTAGCCTTTTTTTCGCGACAGGACTAGAAGTGCAGTACGAGTATTTAGAGTTCAAGGACGGCATTCGAGAGAAACAAAATTCATGGCTTCCGAGTGAGGAACCATAATGCACCAAGAAAGAAAAAACCCGAGACTGAACCGTTTAGAAAGCAACTCAAATGTCCTAAAGAGAGACTAATCTAGGTACAACACGGTAAAGGAGTAACAATCACAAACTAAAAAGACACTTTTCAGTGACTAAACTAAAACCAGAATAGAGCAACTAGCAAAGCAGAAAAAGGTAAAAACAACGGAAATCATGCTGCCAATTTACCTGTTTCACTCGTGACTTAGAACCACATATTTCTTACCCAGTCTAACTTCTTATATATATCTTGCAAACTTGGCTCATAGGGCTTCCATGGTGGTTGCTGCCACATCCTATATGCGTCAAGAGCTTCTGCCCCCCCTAGCAGATCCTCAACAAATTGCCCACGATACTGCGCACACGATTCCCCAAAATGCCACGAAACCCTGCACTTCGTGCAAAAGATTTTCCAACATATAGGGCACGCTCTGATCAAGAAGCCCCTTTCATCATCCACGAAAGTGGACAAGCAGTCCTTAAAGGGACACCTTAGCATCTTGGGCGAAGCAAGAACCCTAGCCTCGCAAAGAGCGCGCTCCCACCGATCCAACACCTCACATGGTATGACGGAAGAACAATCTCCGGGCCTGAACTCCAAACTGCACTTGGATCCTGGGCAATTCACGCTTGCGATATTTTCATGTGCCTTCTTTGCGATATATGCAGCAACGCAATCTTCACAAAACATTTGACCGCACTTGAGGCTTATGACCGCAACCCCCTTTGGCGTCTTATCGTTGCAAATCTCGCAGATATCGTACGAACACTGGCCTTCTTCATAGCTTGCCCTCCATATGCCCCCAAATGAGTTAGCCCTAACATGCTTCACCGACGAATACATCTCTTGCCTTTCCTTTTTTGGCATTCATGGGTTTTACTCAGCTTCGTTTTCGTTGTCCGACATGAAATGGACTGAATCATTCGCCACGAACACAGAGGAATAGAGAGCATGCTGGAGTTCTACGTCGTTATCATCAAACCATTCTGTATTCGAAATGTCCCAAAATTCGCTCTCAATATCATCTACCAATCTTGGGTTTTCCTTTTCCCATTCAATCTTTGTGCCCTCATGATCACCCTTTTCCTTTTTCTTTTGATCAAGGTGAATCTTCTGCTGCTGCTGCTGCTGCTCATCATCATCAAGCAGCGGAATATCCTCATATTTTGGAGCCATCTCCGTAGTCTCTCTCTTGACCATAGCCTGCCGACTTGATTATCAAAACGGGAATCAGGGTTCTCGTCTCCTAGACAAACGAATTAGGGTTCTTTATTTCCTGGCTAAAGTTATAAAATCTTGGATAGATTCCGGAAAAACTGTGCAGTTTTCCTTGTATGGAAAGATAATTAGATATTCAGCGACACATATTCTTTAAGTCTCTTTTTATACTTTTACCCTTTTTTTTTTAATTAGTACTAGTTTATGACTTCTTTATTATCCTTTGCATATTCACGAGGGCAAAGTTCGCTTCCCAACCTTCCTTTCCTAATTTACTAAGATTGACCTTCATTTATCAGATAATTTCATATCAAGCACTCCGATTAAAAAAGATGAAGTGTTCAATTTTCTTATTTTCAATTATCACTTCTCCAATTGTATTTGTGTTATTTTTGTATCTAGCTAGGAAATATGTTTGACCAGTTTATTCAGCTACTTTTTTGAATACTTTGTGTATTTATTCCATTTTCAATTTCAGTCACTTTTTTAGGTCTAATTGTATTTTTTGGTCCATTTTTTTTTTTTGAATCTTGGCCTTAATATTTATAAGGACTTACTCTGTTTCCTTTATTTTTTTCTTCTAAAGTATTAGGCTCTATTTGACAAACAAAAAAATTTTGGTTTTTAGTTTCCAAAAATAAAAAATTAAAGGGTAGTTTCCTTTTTATTTTATTTTTTTACAAAAACAAGTGGGTAGTTGATAATCCAGTTTTTTTTTTTTGTGGTTTGCCGTGGTGGTGGTGGGAGCGAGGCGGTGGCCGACAGTGATGGCGGCCGGCGGTGGCTGGTGGCTGCTGACGGTGGTCACCGGATGCGGTTGCCGGCGGTGGTGGTCTAAAAAAAACAACACTGAAAAAAAAACTCATTTTTTGAGTTTTTAAAAACAGTCTTGATTTAAAAACTGATTTTTTAAACTGACAAAAATAATAATTACCAAACAATTTTTTTTTCAGTTTCTAAAACTGAAAAAAAATGCTCTGTCAAACAGCGCCTTAGAGTACGATCGAGAGGCCTGTAAGGCCACCTATCATGGTAGTGTGCAAAAAGGAAGGAGGGAGGGGGGGGGGGGGGGGGAGTTAAGGTGCGTATTAATGGTGATATAACATTAAACAGGGAAAAAAAGGTTAATATATAGAACCTTTGTGCTAACACTCTAGAGAAAAAAATCTTAAAAATAAAAACAGAAAGTGATGAAAGTATACTAACAAAAGAAATCTTCATGGTTATCAATTTCTAGAATTAAAAATAAAAATGTCTCTGACGGCAGTACGGGTATGACAAGCTGTTTGAAGTTGCACCAACTGAGTATATTAACCACTCTCTTTAAGGATACTCCGACTTTTCACAATTAAGCACTTTTTAAGTTGAAATTGATGGGGCCAGTTGTACAACATTTAAACATGTTCAATTAAGACACACTTTTAGACTAAAACCCTAAAATTTTGTGGTTCTAACCTTGTTGATGTAACGCTTATGTTGTCTCTTTCGATCCGGTACAAATTTCTATTTTTAATAATTAAAAAAAAAGTTTGAAAGTTATATGGGTGTAGGACTTCAATTACGCGGTATTTGATACTATATCAAAGTCAGTTTCTTTTTGTTAGGAACTTTTCGTAAAGTATTAAACATTTATGAAACGTCTCTCAATTTTTTAAGTATAGGTTGTAAGTGAATATATATTGCAACGATTGAAGTGTACTAATGCTTATAATCATATATAGAATGCCACATAAATCTTCACTAGTAATCAAATTTGATATTACATAGTACGGAATAGTTGTGACAAAAAATTACCCAATTCACAACTAATGGAAAAAAATATATATATAGAGAGGAAAAGCAAGTATGCAAGTACTGGCAATTTCATTAGCCAGAACAGAGAGATACACTACGATCTTCGACGAGTTGGTAAACAGGCATGGAAATTAGACCATTTCACTCCACAGCCATAGCAAAAATGGTACCCACACCTGCAAGAATTCAAGCCAGCACAATCTTAAGTCCAGCAAATTAATCTTCCTCTTCATCCCTAACAATAAAGGAAGTACTGGGCGGAGTAAAATTGTTGACAATATGTAGAAGAACTCCAAATTTAGCCAAACTAACCTGCAAGAAATGTGCATACAGCCGTCAACCTTCTCAACATAGTACTTGCAGTTGGAACATCTCCTCCATTTCTTGTTCTTGGCAAGCTCCATCAACATAACATCCTCCCTCTCTCTCTCGTCCTTCTTCAGCCTCTGAAACTCCCTACATCCGATCCCGGCATGCCATGAAACCTTGCACTGTGCACAGAAAAGTCTTCGACAATTCGGGCACTCTGAAGCAGTCACCACCTCCCCTCCATCATCCACCAACATAGCTGAACAGTCAGCGAAAGGGCAGTAAAATTTTTGGGAGTTGAGTATCAAGGACTCGCACAGCGAGTTTTCCCATCTTTCAAACACTTCACGCGGAACGATAGAATGACAATCCTCGGGTCCTATGATCCCTCTACAATTCAAGTCTGGACACTTGATCATGGTCATGTTTTCCTGTATTTTTGCTGCAACATATTTGCTGATGCAGTCTTGGCAAAATGAATGCGAGCAAGTATTGCTTCTGAACATCTCTTCCCTTGGCTTTGTATCCACGCAAATATCACAGAAGACCTGTGACGAGTGGCCTGTTTCTTTAATCCTCTTCACTTCCCTGTGGCTGTCGATGGGAGGATGGTTACCAACCTCCTCCCTTCCTAATGAGACCACCTGCAATCTTGAAGAGATTGCTGAGGAAATGAGAGCCTCTTGCAGCATTAGCTCTTCTGCGTATTTCTCATCTGAAATGGGGAAGATCTCTTCTTGATCATGGAGAGCTGAGAAGTAAAAATCATCGACCTCCATGATGATTAAGTCTTGAACTTAAACCTTCGTCAGTTCTTCTTTCTTGCCCCATCTATTTATACAGTGTTTCCTCGAGGTAATTAGCGTACTGATAAGGTCATCTTTACGCTTTTTCATTTCCCACGCCAGCCTAAAGAATCTCAAAGGTCTTCACCAAAAGGAAAAAACCTGAAAGGTCACATTGCCTGATATTTTGTTCGATGTATTTGATCTCAAGAGTTCACTGGAGCTAATACCCCAAATGTTAAAGTCTGCTCCAAAATAGCATAAACTTCATTGTCTTTTAATGCTTTTTTTTTTTAGGTTAATAAGAGAGTGACATGAATTTAAAAGTTAAGTACAAGTGTTACAAACATAAACTAGTTTTCCGTACTAGCCATGACATCCATGGCTTACAAATACACACGATAGAAATAACAAACCTTCTTATTTACATTTGCCCAAACAAAAACAGGTAGAAACAAATGACTAGACGGATAAAAGATTTTACTTATCCCGTCATTGCTTCCTATAATTGGGATTTGCACACAGACTTTGATAAGGTACGGGCTTCATATAGGATGCCTGCTGCAACGCTATGTTCACCAAAAAAAAGTTAAAGTCAGGTAAAATATAGCACAAGTCATACATGATCGGTATCACCATGTCCAGTATATCGGCGGAGTCAAACAATTGGAAGGGAAATAAGTATTTGAATCCCTCCACCGTGCACAAAGGATAAAAATGTAGTGTTTATGCACTTTTCTTCAAGCACCAAAAAGATAAAAGAAATAACAGAGAGTGAGTTTTGAAAAGTCAACGAGTGAAAAAAAATTCTGATGGGTAACGCAAACCCATTTATAACCCATGTAAATCAACATGTTAATGAGTTGCAAGAGCCCATTTCAACTTAATTATTTAAATGGGGTGATTTTGGATGCCTTAAGTGGACGAATTTAAACAGGTAAACAGGTCTGAGTTGTTGTGAATACCACCTTTACTTTTTTCCTTAAAAATAAACTAAAAATCCAAAGTAAATTATACTTTGCACACAAGGGCCGAACATATTCAGGTACAAATTTCTGCTTTCAATTAGAGGGGGGGAGGGGGGACTGAAAGTTATGTGTATGTGGGTATAGGACTTCAATTAAGCGGTATTTGATACTATCAAAGCTAGTTTCTTTTTGTTAGGAACTTCTCGTAAATTAATAATGATTTATGAGACATCTCTCAATGTTTTAAGCACGGTTGTAAGTGAAGATATTGCAACGATTGGAGTGTAATTATGTTTTTAGTCATATATAGTACGCCACACAAATTCTTCTTAGAAATCAAATTTTATATTACATAGTAAGGAATAGTTGTGACCAAAAATTACCCAATTCACAATTACTCAAAAAAGAGGAAAAACAAGTATGCAAGTACTGGCAACTTCATTAGCCAGAACAGAGAGATACACTACGATCTTCGACGAGTTGGTAAACAGGCATAGAAATTAGACCATTTCACTCCACAGCCATAGCAAAAAATGGTACCCACACCTGCAAGAATTCAAGCCAGCACAATCTTAAGTCAAGATAAATTAATCTTCCTCACCATCCCTAACAAGGAAGAAGTACTGGCTGGAGTAAAATTGTTGACAATATGTAGAAGAACTCCAAATTTAGCCAAAATAACCTGCAAGAAATGTGCATACAGCCGTCAACCTTCTCAACATAGTACTTGCAGTTGGAACATCTCCTCCATTTCTTGTTCTTGGCAAGCTCCATCAGCATAACATCCTCCCTCTCTCTCTCGTCCTTCTTCAGCCTCTGAAACTCCCTACATCCGATCCCGCCGTGCCACGGAACCTTGCACTGTGCACAGAAAAGTCTTCGGCAATTCGGGCACTCTGAAGCAGTCACCACCTCCCCTCCATCATCCACCAACATAGCTGAACAATCAGCGAAAGGGCAGTAAAATTTTTGGGAGCTGAGAGTATCGAGGACTCGCACAGCGAGTTTCCCATCTTTCAAACACTTCTCGTGGAACGATAGAATGACAATCCTCGGGTCCTATGATCCCTCTACAATTGAAGTCTGGACACTTGATCATGGTCATGTTTTCCTGTACTTTTGCAGCAACATATTTGCTGATGCAGTCTTGGCAAAATGAATGCGAGCAAGTACTGCTTCTGAACATCTCTTCCCTTGGCTTTGTATCCACGCAAATATCACAGAAGACCTGTGACGAGTGGCCTGTTTCTTTAATCCTCTTCACTTCCCTGTGGCTGTCGATGGGAGGATGGTTACCAACCTCCTCCCTTCCTAATGAGACCACCTGCAATCTTGAAGAGATTGCTGAGGAAATGAGAGCCTCTTGCAGCATTAGCTCTTCTGCGTATTTCTCATCTGAAATGTGGAAGATCTCTTCTTGATCATGGAGAGCTGAGATGTAAAAAATCATCGACCTCCATGATGATTAAATCTTGAACTTAAATCTTTGTCAGTTCTTCTTTCTTGCCCCATCTATATACACAGTGTTTCCTGGAGGTAATTAGCGTACCGATAAGGTCATCTTTACGCTTTATCATTTCCCACGCCAGCCTAAAGAATCTCAAAGATCTTTACCAAGAGGAAAAAACCTGGGCCTGATATTTTGTTCGTTGTATTTATCTCAAGAGTTCACTGGAGCTAATACCCCAGAAGTCAAAGTCTGCTCCAAAATAGCATAAACTTCATTGTCTTTTAATGTTTATTTTTTTTTTGGGGGTTAATAAGAGGAGAATACATGGTGACATTTATTACATAAATTTAAAAGTTAAGTATAGTTGTTACAGACATAAACTAGTTTTCCGTACTAGCCATGACATCCATGGCTTACAACTACACACAAGAGTAATAGCAAATCTTCTTATTTACTCATCTAAAAAAAAAATCTTCTTATTTACATTTGCCCAAATAAAAACAGGTAGAAACAAATGACTAAACAAATAAAATGTTTTACTTATCTGGTCATTGTTTCTTATAATTGGGCTTTACATACGGACTTTGATAAGGTGCGGGCTTCATATAGAATGCCTGCTTCACACTATGTTCACCAAAAGTCCAAAAGAATTAAAGTCGGGCAAGATAGAACAAAAGTTGTACATGATCGGTGTCACCATATCTAGTACGTCGACAGAGTCAGACAACTAGAGGGGAGATAAATATTTGAATCCTCCTCAGTGCACGAGATATTAAAATGTAGTGTCTATGCACTTTCCTTCAAGCACCAAATAGGATAAAAGAAATAAGAGTGAGTTTTAAGACGATTGTGTAACTTTACCACCTTTACTTTTTTCCTTAAAAATAAACTAAAAATCCAAAGTAAATTATACTTTGCCAACAAGGGCCGAACATAAAAAGTATAAGGTAAAAATAGGGACTTGAGATATAAATGTTTTATAAAGCTACAACAGCAGAGGATATATCTAAATATATTACACCACCTTACTCCCAATAGAACCTTGCTCCCAACAAAAAAACTACCACCTTGTGCCCCCCGCTTCCTGCAAATCCTACGCTTTGGTCTCTCCACCTGTTTCCTTGCGTCGAAACGGTTCTGCCTCGAACACCACCTCCGACCGACGCTGACGAACTTAATGATACATTCGGACCTATTTCTACAACAAATTGACAAATTTTCTCTTCCATGTGGGAGAAAATCTACCCCGTAAAAGAAAGTGAAAAAGAATGACTAAGCAACACCAGTACGTCGTAACTGAAATGGTGAGCCTCAAGAATATCCATTTGTGGTTTTCTGCATTTTCTTCTTAAAATTTGACATGCTGCACTGTGGGCAAATGTATTCTAATCCATCTGTTTTGGCATAATCCTGCACATATGATAACAATAACAATCAACCAACATTTTCATCCAAACAAAAGCTAGGACAGTTCCACGAGTCGAAGCTTATGGAGCTTTGATGTCATACCTTGAAGGCACCAAGACCCTGCCTTCTGTCGCAGCCGAAATGGGCCCACTCGCCACAAATGCCACAGTTCACCCAATCCCCTGCAGCGCTACTGGTGACAGTTCAAAAAACCAACCTTAGCACAACCTGCTACGTTTTTATATTTTATTTAATCTTCTAGGAGAATATCAGAGGAGAATACAACCTGCGGCATAACAAGCAGCACTCTCCGTCTACGTCATCATGAGCCAATTCATATTCCAGAAGATAGGTCTCATAATGTCTTTTAAGTGTGTTCCCAACACCCTGGTTCAAAGAAACATCACGCATAAAATATCACTACTGGTATTCAGCGTTCAACTGTCTGAAATCTGAAAGATGCAATTAATACATCTCAAGTGTCCACAGAATGTGACAAGAAAGTACATGCAAGGGTCCATAAGGGGGTGACTGATAAATAGCATACAATTGGTAGAACTAACACCATTCTATCCTATTATCTCACTTGTCATCGTGTAACAGCCTGATAACCCAAATGCTTCAAGGTCAAATAAGCTGGTGTCCAAGTTTTCAAGTAGAAATTTCATGACCAATACTCAAGCGCATGCTGTGACGACTATTTCTTAGGTCCGCAAATACTTACATTTCCTTGCCAAAAAGAGAACTATCTTCTTATTTTATTTTTCCAATTTCGAGATTCTCTAATATCAGTTGGATTGTCATACTTGTGAATGCTCACAAGGAAAGAGTTAACAAGCAATGCATAGAGTATACCGTCATCCTATTGGTCACTGTGTGATTGCGCATCTTCGAGAAAACCTGTCCTTTCCAATTGATGCCATTGCCAACATGAAAACCACCTCTTGAAACCACCTGAAAAGGACCCAAATTTGTACAGCAAATATATTTAACCTTAAAAATGAAGATTCTGAAAATAAAGCAAACATTTCCATGCCAACTCCCCTTTTGGAAAATTATCAGTTAGCCCTTAGCAGAGGATGAACAAGCTACTAAGCTGAAAGCCACCAAAAACTCACCTCTCTATACAAGTTGAAGAGGTCGAGACGTTTTGCATTGAGTATGGCATCTGGGAACTCAGCAAGACCACCTTGGGGGATAAGACGAGTATGCCCTCGAAGGATTAGGAATTGCATTACATCCTTCAGAAACTCCTCCTGCGGATCATATGAAAAGGAAAATATGTTCAAAGAATTTTCTAAAGTCATAATCTAGAGGGGGGGGGGGGGGGGGAGGCAGAGTCAATTCTTCTAGTCTAAAAGCTACATCTGATGTACTGCAATACTTTTACAAAGTGAAAAACTAAAATTGTTCAGATATTATGTAACCTATTCTTCTAATGCATCTGAACCCCTCTTGTTTGGTGGGGGAGTAGGTAATCAATCACTTAAGAAAATAACTACTACTACTAGCAAAAGATCTTGACCATCCATCAGTTACAATACTTGCCTAAACTTTTAAAGTGACGGAGCAAGTGAGTACAAATGACCCAGCTTCAAAATGAGCAAGTAAAGCCATGAAAAGGTAAAAAGATATCTGTCCAGGACAATACTTGAAAATGAGTAAATTGCAATCATCAGCTGAGTCAACAGTATTAGCCTTCAAATAACTTGCCCGAATTGGACACACTCATCATATAAAAGCATGTGCTTATTTACTTATTAGATTCTCCAACTGATTTTATCTTTCTTTCTAATTTTTCGGATCTGATTGGAACAATGCAATGGAGAAGTAGGAAGACTTCGGCGATTGATAACATAACAGGTATCTTGTTTGTCCGCTAAGGGGAAAATTAGAACAATAGCGTTGATGTATTGTATCTATTACACTCTCCGATGTGCCGCCAACCAAGAAGCACGGATTCCGGTGCGGGTGCGGATACGCGGATACGGCATTTTTGAAAATTTTAGGATACGGGTGTGGCTGGGATACGGCAAATATTTTATATATATATTTTTATTATGTACAATTTGTATTAAACTTCTAAGCAATTTGGATCTTAAAAAGTGCATAACAAGACGGAGTGCAATTTAATTCAATCAATTCAACCATTCAACAGTAGTACAATACCATCAAATACATAAAGACCACTACCAAATAGATCATATATATAACAAAAGTGGCAATATAGCATCAAAGTTTGCAAAATTGGTTTCAACATCCCTCAATTTTTAACTATTGAACCGCTGCTTTAAACCTTTAACACATGTTAAACAATAAACACGGTATAAATTGGTTCCAACTTTCAATTGACAATCCACATCCAAGTCACAAAAGGTAGCAAAGAGAGATTTGAAGACAGAAGAGAGGAAGAGGAGACTTATCTTTGGAGAAATGCTGCCGGAGGTGACTAGACGTCTTCTCAGGTGATCACCGGTGGTTGCCGGAGGTTGCAGGTGGTCCCTGGAGGTCGCCGGAGGTCGTGGTGGTCGCTTGTTGTCGCGGCTGGTTGCGGGTGGTCGAGGGTAGTCGCCGGTAGTCGCGGGTGGTCGTCGGTGTCGTGGGTGGTTGTCGGTGTCGCCGGGTGGTTGCGAAGAGGTGCCGCTGGTCTCTCTCTCTCTCTCTGAGTCTCCCAATTTGATCTGCCCGTTTAGGTTGGTTTATATGTTTTACCCATGAGTTGGATCCGCACCCGAAATTCAGAAAATAAAAGGAAAAAAGGGATCCGCACCCTTAGTTGCACAAAGCGGGGGCGGGGAAGCGTAAGCACCAAGAAGAATCTGAGGTTGGGAGCGGCTTGAATAAATAAATGCGTAAAGAGTATTATCATTTATTTAGCATAGTTTATATAGATAGCAACAACAAACAATGAGACTTTAAGGACTTGAAGGAAGAGAGAAACAAGGAATTGAGTTGAAAAGAGCTTGATTTTCATGTATTCTATCACTTGTTCCATGCATCTCTATCCAGCTAGCGGGATCGAGTTCCCATCTTAGCTTGGGACGAGATCCCATGGAGCTCCTAACTTGGAATCGCAAAAGCGAGTTTCCGAGAGAGAAACGTCACCATATTAGGAGTTTCCTGCAACTAAGTCCGCACCTGACACGCACCCAACCTGCACCCGTCCCGCACCCGACGCGTACCCGACCCCAATACTTCCCCCCTTTTGAAGCAGCCGTGCTTCATAGGCCGCCAATAGTCCAAATTTGTAATGGCTGCCATCATGATCAGTGTTGTCATTGCAACAATCATTATTTGGCTGCCAACTCACTATCAGTCGCTTTCCAGTCATGGTATTGAACTTTCATCATGGCGTCACATGATAGAGTTAAGCCAATGCTATTGGAAATTGACACTGATAATCAGCCGAATGCATAACTTCTTCACCTATCATCCTCTTCTAAATAGAAATAGTTCCACCCATGAACAAGAGATAAAAATTAGGGCTAATTACACCCATGTCCCTGAGGTTTGGGGGTAATTACACGCGAGGACACAAAGTTTCAAAATGTAACATACGTGGCCAAAAACGTTAAAAAAAGTAACACTTTTATCCAACCGTCAGTATTCCGTCCAAAAAGTATAATTTTCGTCACTACGTATTTTAAAAATGGCAATACTACCCCTGTACAGTATATCGTGAATAATTTGATATCCTAATTTTCTCTCTCCACAATTTAAACCCTAATTCTTAAGTCACCGCCGGCAGCCTCCCTCTGCCGCCAGCAGCCCCCCTCCCCTGCCCCACACCGCCAGCAGCCCCCCTCGCCCCACCATCCTGCAGAACCACCCCACCACGCCGGCAAGCCCCTTGGCTAACCCAAGCTGCCGAGACGCCTCCGGCAAGCTCCTTGGCGAACCCACGCCGCTGGGAAGGAGACAGATCTGGATGAGAAGGAGACAGATCTGGCCATTGCAATGACGGCGATCGCACCGGTGGGCGCGATGGTGCAAGCCCATCGTGGTGGTGATGGCGCTGCCTTGCTGGTGGTCACAGTGGCGCGCATCTCGACGGAGGAGGCCGATGTCGCGACATAGCTCGGTGATGCTTGCGATCTCGGACGACGCGGGGTACGGAGGTAGGTCGCGGCGGTGATGGTGGTGACCGGTATGGCGACAGGCAGATCGGGAGTACGACCGCGATCTTGCGGCACCGGTGCCTCGCCGGAGGGCCTGCTATTGCGCTGACGGGGAAGGCAGACGGCGTGGGGGCGGGGGTGGGGGCAGGGTGTGGGGGGGCTGTGGGTGCTGGGTGTGGGGAGAGGAAGAGGCAGACGCGTGGGTGGGGTGGGGGCGCGGGGGGGTGGGGGTGGGTGCTGGGTGTGGGGAGAGGAAGAAGAATAAACAGTAAATTAAGTGAGTAATTGATTTTAAAGTCAGGGGCAATCAAGTCTTTTTGTCAAAACCGTTAAGTATTTTTGTATTCCGTTTGTCAATGGACATAAGTGTTACATTTTGAAACTTTGTGTCCTCGCGTGTAATTACCCCCAAACCTCAGGGACATGGGTGTAATTAGCCCTAAAAATTACTTAGAAAGGTATAATAATCTGATTCATGAAACATCATCTACCAAATTCAATTTGATCGCCGCATTTTAATCCAGGAATATTAATGCCAGATATCTGTGATCTCCACACAACTTAGTGTTTGGTCTCTGCAAGCATGTTTTAGCACCTACAAGGCTACACCAGGAGAAAAAAATGGAAGAAGAAAACTCACCTCAGAGCAAACATGTACTGAGCTTCTACCACAGCCATGTTTCTTCAGAGGAATGGGATTCAAGGAAATAATCTGCTGCTTAGCCAGATAACAACTTGATGATGCTTTCCGATGGGTAGCAGAATTTGCTCCAGCAGTGCTGTGCTTTGGAGGAGGAACAATCGGCAAGTTAGCCTTTGCTTGGGCTACGTCATGTCCATTCGCCTCAGAAACTACAGAAAAGGGTAACATCTTCTGATGACGAACGTGAGGAATTGGCCTCATAGCAGCAACTTTCAATTTCTGCCTGACAGGAACAAATGGCATGCTGATTCCGTTCGTCAATCCAGTTTCCTTCTCCTGGTGTTCGATTTTAACAGTACCGTGTCCAGGAACACAGCCAGGGTTTACTTCGTGACCTATCTCAGACCTCTTTCTACATGGAGCAGGTGGTCTCAACCAGCTTGGGAGGCAGCTGATGTTAATATCGTTATGACTGATATCTTCCCCTTGTCTTGTACAGAAGAAAAGGAGTCGCTCTGCATCATCTTTCTCGAATGAAGCAACGGCTAACCCCTGAACGCTGGCAACGCCAAGTGCAACTAAACTACGATAAGATACATCTGGTGCTAGCTGCCTCAAAACCTGTAGACACAAGCCGCAACAAACAACGAAAATTATAAGGAAACCAAATTATTGGGCCATCATTACCCAATCACTACAAATACCAAAACCAAGCAGAAAAATGAATGATCCTTTTTGTATAAACACTGTGCATGACATGTAAATGGCCTACTCTATCAGGCATTTTCCATCTCAACTGAACAAGGACCAGAAGTACGTCGAAAAACCCTACTGAGGCAGATACTCATCCAACAGATATGCCTTTGAAGTGCAGATGAATGTATCATTATCTGTTATATTTATTAACCAGATAGAAAAGCTTGGATCAATAATCTTTTCCTTAAAACACACAAATATATCGTTAAACAATTGCAGTCTAGGACACATGGGGAGTCACTCGTTATGAAAGTGATTCTGAGTAACGCCACAATCTGTGATGATACTTCTTTGGCTAACACCATAATAGCACTACATCCCAGTTTAACTCTCTTCCATAAAACCAAAAAAAAATTGGGGGCCACATGCAGTTAAAAAAGGGTTACAGATTTTTCACATCAAAATCCAATAATATGAAGGCAGCCGAAGCCATGACCTGCAGAAACACTTCCTTCCATGCAGAACACAAGTATCACTGTACAATGCTATAGTACTACAATTCGGCATAACCGTCAATAGAAAATCGCCAACAGTGGACAGTTACAAAAAAGAAATGGCCGAAAGAAATGAAAGGCGTGGCTTGACAAATTCAGAAAGTTTCCATGTAAACAACCAAAGAACACGAAATCAATGGTTTCTCAATATATAAAATATATGTTCAAAAGAAAAATGTAAATAACCTGTGAAGCCCATGTAGGAACCTTTAAGCTAACTTCAAACACGGCTGCCCCACAAGCTATTGAAGCAGATCTCCGAGGTTCAGACAAGGGCGGTTTATTTTCCTCGCTATGTGCATGAGCTCGCCGACTCTTTTCAATAACTTCACTTTTTATATGATTCTCCAAAGACTGAAACACACAGGGCCTCAGACCTCAGCTTCCACAAATCAGGGTATCCAATCTAGGTCCCCAACAAACTAAACAAATTAATAAAGCATACCTGATCATCAAAGCACGTTTGGGCACTGCCTGATACTAGAAGGGAGATGTGGGCAGAACTACAGGTTGATAGATCACACCGCATGGTCACAACACCACGAGAGAATGTCCCAGCCTGAAGAGGTGGTGGAAGGGCACTGACCACAAAATAATGGTACTAATCAAGTGATAATTTACTCAGGGTGCAGATAGACTGTTAAATAACTTCATGCAAGGACTTCACAAGATGTAAATGATGCTCAAAAAGTCAAGAAAATAAATTAAATGAATTAAGACAAAATCAGCAAGGGGAAAGGGAGAAAAAAAAAGTGACCACATTCGAACGACTGTTGGGCGACTTACCCTTTGCATGGTTTTTCTCTGGTTCAGAGAACGGTGGGGCTCTAAGAGCATTAGCATATAAATATTAGTCGATTATTACTGTTAATCCCGGGCTTCATAAATGTTCCTGATAGTTGGTTGCAACAAGAATTCTGAACAGAAGATACCATTGCCTTGAGCAAGTTTCTGGTTTTAATCTTTTTCCTTCTATTAAGATATGTTAAAACCAAAATTTCCTAAAAATACCTTAAAAGCCAACATCTTCCTTCTTAATGTATCTGGTGGAAGGCTTATTTGCATGTAATTAGTAGGTCAAGATGACCATCTTTAGTCCACATTGGCCTCGGCAGAAATTGCTATTGTCATCGTAACTTTGGCATATATTGAACTGTAAACCCTTCAAGCTAGGAAAGGAGTACTGATAGCCGATGCCTCTCCGTGTTTCTTTTAGAATCCGCCCACAATGTGTGTGTGTGTGAGAGAGAGAGAGAGAGAGAGACAGAGAGAGGGAGAGATTCTTACAAAACCTAAGGGTCCATCTGTTGTCCCTCAAACTTATGTTGGTTGATCCCTACAGCTTGAACTCTACTATCTTGAATGGAGCCAAAGAGAAAAACATATGGAGTCATTCACTTCTACAGTATTTCTTCTAATGAGGTCCTTGGCAATGACAAAGTCCAAATATTTGAAGCTTAATCATGAGTGGTTGCCACGTTTACATGTGACTCCATCTAAGTCAGAACTTTCAAAGGCTGGGGAAACTATCAGATCGCTCAGCCACCTATACTAAAATCCACATACGCGATACGCAAGTTTGTGGTTCTACTGTCAAGTTAATGAGAAAAGTGCTAGTAGTACAATGCCATATAGATAATAAGATAAAACCCATACATGACACATTTATCTATGAAATATGTGGTTTCTTTGTGCATCAACAAGTGAAATTAGGCACATACCTAACCCGGTTATGAAGTTTACTACCACGCATCTGAAACAGCAATTTAGAAAACAATTAATACTCAATCATGTTAGATTAATACAGGTGCTGTTAAAACAGATTAAGCAACTAGTAGAAATATTCATACACATCTATATACATATCATAAAAACAGGAAGATCTAGCCAAACCATCTAAGGCCGTCCAAATTGTAGTGACTCGGCCCACAGCCCCACCACAAAGCAATGCCTCCCTCAGAAGAACTAGCCAAGTAGGTACTTCTAAGATCATAGGTAGGTCTTATAAGGAAAATCTTGTACCATACAATGTGGGATATCACAATTGGCTAGCCCTTTCAAGGGACGCATTGTCTTGTGGTGGGGCCATGGACCAGATCGTTACAGATGGTATCGGAGCGGACTCTAGAAAGCTCGGGTTGAGCTACCAGGTTGGGTTGCCGAGCAAGCCCAGGTATATCCCGCTTGAAAAGGATGGTTAGGGTAACGAAGGATGAGCCGGGTATATCCCACATTGGCTAGAGAGGAAGATTATGGGCTATGCGTCATTGAGCCTTAGAGAGGACGCCAAGGCATAAGGAAGGAAGATTGTGATATCCCACATCGTATGTACAATGGTATGAGATCACCCTTATAAGACCTTGCCTATGATCCTAGAATACCTACTTGGCTAGCCCTTTTGAGGGAGGCATTACCCTGTGGTGGCCCGTGGACTGGGTCGCTACACACATCATGAACTAGTGGTCCACACCGCAGAAATTTTTTTCTCAAACACAGGCACCAATTGCTACACATTGCAGCAGTTGGTGACAGATGGCAGGTGTTCCCTCCGTCTGTTTTAGAACCATGTGCATGCGCAACCTCGCTCCCTCCTTCTCGCTCTCTCTTCAACAATTATAGATGAAGGTAAGCCTTCCATAGTTGAAGACATAAAAGCAAGTAATTACTTAATCATACGTACTTCTATACTCAAGAGAGAATTGAGGCCATCTTCCAGAGGTCCTAATAAGCATGCATCCTGAAAAGAATTCAGTTTCTGAGTAAAAATCAAACAAAGTCTACTATAGAAAGACCCAGCAATTATGTACTCGAGGGACAAATATTTTCCCTAAACTTACTAATGTGCACGGAACTCCACAAACAAGAAACCTCATGTCCACATCATCATCGTATATCTTGATCGCAGGAAAAGCATCAGGTGAGCTTTCTTCATCATCTGCCCCAACTGTCTCAGGTGAGGCAACATCAATCTTTGGGGGGTCCCCAAGGAGGCGAGGACCCAGCTTGCCACTACTTTTTTGTATCGTATTAGGGAGGACAAGATTGTTTCGTACACAGTACAGCCTAAAAGATGCATGTGCAAACTGGAAAGCATCCCAGGTATGGCTAGATGAACTGCAATCCACAAAAGTCAGAACATCAGACGACAAGTTTTTATCTTTCAGCCACAAATACATAGCCACATAAACAGGCAAAGCTGGTCATTCCATGCCTTCATCTTTGCTACCTTCATTCCTATCCTGACCCACTTCTAAGGCCTCAAAGTTCATGCCACCGCCATTAATCTTATAGTTGAATGGTTATATTGATGAGCACGCCAAGCGAGCCCAACAAGTTTAGCCACGAATAGGAACGCTTCAAGGCATCCAACACATGATGCTACTACAGAAGAGTCATAATTAATAGTTGTGATTTACAAATACGCCTCAATTTTCCAAACATAAACCATGAGGATAGGCATACAATGGATTCAAACTGAGCTAATGAGGTGCAGTAGGTTCGCTTATCTTTTGGTTGATTATAGATAACCAAGTCATGTATGGTGCAGTTAAGGCAAAGTTAAACCCCAGTGTCCTTTTTGAGTATACAGATTTAAATAATTTGGAGAAAATTCACAATAACAATCACCAAGCAGTCAAAATGCCCCTCCAGACGCACAGAGACACTCCACAAGTCCACATACCTCTGCACCACTGATAATAGGGCATGACGGAAATGGCAAGCAGCATAACATGAAAACGCATTCTTCCAATATATGACGTAAGGAATTCCCTGCAATAATAATATGATGATTAATAAATTTATTCCAGAATGAAAACTTTATTTTACCCGAGCTTCTGGGTCTCACTTAATGAAGATTCTTATAATCTCCAAAGTTCAGTATCCCTCAGCTTTACCTTAGTGTAAAGTGCCTCTGCCAATCTTTCTCCATCTGGGACCTCCAGATAAACCTTTAAAAGTAATTTGAATCAAATCAGATTAGTGTTAAATGACTGAATCATATGCAGAGTAGCACTTGGAACAGAAGAAGAAAAGAATACATAATAAGGGTTTCATAATGTAAATGTATTGGATCTTGCAGCTTAATTGGACTGCATAACATCCCTCCTATTCCTTAATTTGCTTGTCTTGCACCAAAACAGAGATGCCTCCTTCACTACTTTTAGCAATATACAGTTCAATCATCAAAACTTATGTTAACAACCAGAGAACCTTACTACGTTTATTCCTGACAAAAATTCTTTAAGCTTGTCAAGGTTTAGCAACAACGAATTCTTTCTGGTTTAGAGTATTGTATTTCAAAGTGTAGGTCGGAGGACGAAATCGCCAGCTAAAAACAGGAATGTCTCTTTCTGAGAAGGTGACCGATAGATTTCGAAGAATGTGATCTAATGGTTTCCTTTACCTCCCTTCCCGTCCTTCATGTCTACTCCACTCCTTCTACCTACATCCTTGTTCGTCTTATTCACGTACCTTCTTTTTCCTGGCTAGGATAAAATCAGAAGTTTAAAGTCCTCCAAACCGCTCAATGCCGAAGTTTTTTGGCTCTGAAAGTTCGATCAAGAGGGAACCCAAATAAAAAGAAAGTACTCAACTTGGCACCCCAAACCATTGATGCACATCCTTGGTGACCACCAAATATGTCAATCCGTATTGACCACTTCTCGGGAAATTTTTTTCCAACTAACGAGGGGGTTGATAACCATATTTGATGGTGAATTTGGCCATTCCCTAGTTTATATCCGACAGGGCACATCTTTCTCCCTTGTAGGTATACAAATTAAAAACTATAAAATGCATGCAAAGAATGAGATCATGCACAACAAAGCTATTGAAGAAGCTATTGGAGCAAGGGAAATACAGTTCTCAGCAATGTCGTAGAGAGGGGAAGAAAATAGAGATACAAAGCTAGACAACTGAAGACAAATTTCCAACAAAAGACTAAAATCCTCTACCTGAAAAGCCACATGAGCAAGTAAACATAAACAAGTGACATACTGTTGTGGGCAATGTGGAATTAAACAGCTCAGAAATGGCTTCAGCACTGGACACGTCAACGCCTCCCCAAATCAGAGATCCAACTTCTCCATTTGGAAGCGGCTCCCCTTGCAAATACACAAAATTCGGCTGAAACGAATCAATCACCTTATGGAACTCATCTGTACTCGGATTGGTCAATGTCTGAACCTGCAAAAAATGGTGAATAATATCACTTACCGCAATCAGCTTCGTACCGAATAACAAGAAACACCGTTCAGTAAGACACATAACAAGTGGATTTTTACCTCCAAACGTCCTGAAGAAACAATCTGTGGAAAGGGGAATCTAGGCACAATATCCTCCCTTTGTCTCCCACATGTGACTGCAAGAAGACCACAAGTGTGTTTTGAAGCTCCTTGAAGATGGAACATCCTTCTTATCTAAACCTGCCAAGAATGGTGAGAGCCACAGCCTTCTTTCTACAGAGAGAGCCAATCAACTTCCTTTGTGCCCTAGAATAATCAAAACCGCCATTGAAGAAGGAATAGGAACATGAAATCAACAAATTGAACAAACCCAGATAATAAAATTAAAAAACTCACCGACCCAGATGGGCAAATTGAGGAACTCGAACAACCCAGATGAAGAAAGCGAGAGAGATCGAATACAAACCCTTGTCATAAACAAAGGCAAGCCAATAGAGGAGTAAAGTAGAATACAAACCCTAGACACTTAAAATCACCCCCCACCCAAATAAAAATCCTTAATAAAAGAAAAAGCAAAATCGCGGGCATAATAAGAATCTCGTCTCAAAATTATCTGTTTGACTCGCTATCCACCACTAAATCAAACACCTAAAAAAATTTAATGAAATGTTCTTACTTGTTAAATGAGGTGGGGGGGTGTCAGCAGTGATAATTACATTGCTCACACACCCAACCATCACATGGTCAAACGCGAACTAAACATCACAAACAAAAAGAATTAAGTATAAAAATCTTTGTTTCGACGAACTGTTTTGGAAAAACAAAATGAAAACGAAACCAAAACCCCAAAGCAGAAAAAGAAAAGAAAAGAAAAACAAAAATCACAAGCGAATTTTGTTAACAGGAATTGTTTCGAATCAACTCAAGAATATAACTTCATGAATGGGCACCCACGAGATTCGGGAATTGTAAATGTTGTCGTGTGTGCTTTCTCGACATTATTAAATCCCATGTCTGTTCTTATTTTTCTTTTTATCTTTTTCTCTCTTATTTCTGTTTCATTTGCTGCAGAAACAAAATTCCTTATCATATTTATTTGTGTTCCGCGTGATTGAACTGCGTTCCTTATCATCAGTCTGTTGATGTATTCGAGCTCAGTCGGTCTCCATCATCGTCGTTTCCCTCTCCCTTTCTCTCCCCCCTTTCATGTACCTCCTCTCAATCTCTCTCTCAGCTGAAGCGCGAAATGTAGTTGGTCTGGAATTCCAAAAAGTTATTAGAATTCTCAGAATTTTCATTTTCGTATATTCTTATGTTGCGATTTGAATATCTTGCGTGAAGTTTTTTATAACTCAGAATTAGTTCTATGCGAATTTTTAAGGCCACATCATCAAATATATGTTCGATATGTGTTAGAAGGAAGGTGGACTTAATATGATTTGGGTTTGCTCAAATATTCAGTCAAGTTCTTTTTTTTCCTTTCGTTCACGTTTGAAGAAGAGATTCGTCAACGTGCGAATAAAAAAGTAAAAAAGATGGCTAAGAACTGCTAATTTACATATCATTTGAAATGTTAAATTTGCGACTCTAAGGCATGAGAAGTGGCTGCATGTATTATGTTCACAGATGAGTCGCACATAACCACAAAACATGAATGGTCTGTTCTGTCATGCCTTATGCTCTTTCCATCTATTCAGTTAGAACATTTTGTAGTAGGAATCAACAATCCATGGAATGGCTTGATAGTCCGAGTTACATTTAACATTGTTAAATTTTATATTCAAAAGACTTATGTCGGACAGAACATGAAACGGACTAAAAAGTGCTATAAAATCATGTAAAAGTAGACAATATCTTAATAAAATTCATCTTTGTGCACTGCCTTGGAAATGAATAACTAAAGTAAAACTTGAGGCAAAACTGAAACTAGGCGAAGTTAGCGAACGATTTTAAAACAGAAATCCTTTTTTTTACGACTAAGGAATTACATATTGTAATACCACCATATTTTCCCTATGATTTCAATGATGCAACCAGAATGCAATTGTTTTGAACTAGAAATTAGAAAAATTAGGATAGAAATTTATAAACTTAGCATTACTCACGTTAAACACTAACATTGAGAAGAAAGAAACACTCAAGTAGAAGATATAAAAAATTGGGTAATACGTTCATACACTTAATATTGACTTTGAACTATGTTCTCCAATGCCTTTACTCGTATCAAATTAGTCCACAATGCATGATGTTCCCTTATTATTATATTATATCCTAAAAGAGAGGAAAACTTCACTGCAACAATGATATCATATCACCATCGCTAATGTGTTATCGATCAAACTTCTATCAATTTGCCGCTTTGGGGTATACATCACCATTCTTAGTCCTGGTCAGCATTCATATCACATTGACATCGGCCGATCTTTCATTTTCCTGGTGAGTGACGGTGCAATAGGACGATGAAGATGGTGAGTAGACTAGGTCCCATCTACCTTCCAAGTGAGCTATGAATAGGCGGTGGCGACTAGGTTCGATAGAGATGAGGACAAATATGGGGGCTGCTTCTTTTTAGGTATGTTTTTTTGGCGAAGTAAAGATCCCATCAACGTAAGAAAATGGTTTGCCCTCAAAGATTCGCACTTGCGGGTATAAATGGACAGTGATGAGGTCAATCACTCTATGATTTGTGACCGGTCACACTTTGATTCAAGATCTAGAACAAGACGAGGTGATACGGTTGATGAGGACTTCTTGCCAACTATGTTTGTGTGGATTACTGCGGTGATAATTTTGTACACTTCGATTGGACGATAAGTGTTTCTCCTTAAGAAGAAAGAAAGAAAGAACTTTTTCCGTGTATAAGTCGGACACTCAGTGACCTTTAGTTTAAGATATAATGCATACACTCACATCAAAATGCCAAAACAAGAGTATCTTGAGGTAGATGGCAACGTAATTATCAACAAGAAAGTAAGTTGATATTTGGTAAACCCAAATGCCAAAGCTTGCAGAAGAACTTACTGACGAGTGCCTAAACCACAAGTGCATGCAGATATTTTCTTGCTACAAGCCAAGGGGAAACCCATCATGAATGGCCCCAAAGCTCTCGGGTACGACGCCAGACACTTTTGGAGCCAGGACTGAATGATGTTGGATTTTTAGATACAAAAAAAATTAAGGAAAAATCAAGAAATGAGGGAGTTTTTGGAAATAAATACTTGTGAAAGATAATTTCAAAAAAAAACTTAAAAAAGAATATGGTGACTTTTCAGAATTTATGAACTAGGGATAAACTTAAAAAAAGAAGGTGTATTCTGAAATCAATTAATTAAAACTTTCAAAATCATCCATCCCTAAAAAATTGTGGATACAAATCGTTTATGTAAGAATGCAAGTAGGTTAATTATGCGAAAATACTTTTCAGCTTGTGCAAATATTCAGTTCTTAATTTCTCCTCGCCTGGGATAACAGATTTCCTTCCAAAAGACTTGCACCATCCCCGCCCCCCAAATCCAACGATGCTTCCTTCATAAACATTTTATCATTTTTTCGCTGCTCGGTTTCAAGTACAAACACTTCTTCCCATTCATCAAATCTATCTTTCAGGACTTGATTGTTTCGTTGAAGTTTCCCTCATTTCAATGCCCCACTCTTACCTCAGTCTCTGATATTTCCAAATGACTAGCTGGTTGTTCAAGCTGCACCATTGTGCCAATACTAAATGCATCAGCTTCGCCTACCCCCGAAACTTCTTCTATTATAGGAGATCTTCTCATGCACAAAGTAGATAATTTTATTAATTGTTGATATATGTCTTGTATTTATGTCCCACGTCGGTTACTCAAAGAAGGTTGCAACTTGACCCTTAGTATATAAGACATCTTGTCCCACATTGCTTGGAGAGAGAAGATCACTGTTTTCTCCAAGTATAAGTAAGGTGTCTTGTATTGTGTTAAGGGCAAGAGAAAAGAGTCATTCTTTGAGTGGACCAAGATAGATGAGTCCTTCTCTGAGTAGGAAAGAGATGATTGTCTTTCTTTGGGTAGGTAAAGAAAGAAGAGTCCTTCTTTGAGTAAGAAAACAATTGAGAGATACACGTGAGGGAGTGTTGTAAATCTGACTTGTGCAAAGTGGATTTGAGTTCTCTCAGTTTTCTTGTGTTTTCTTATTTGGTTATCGTGTTCCATACATATTTATCTAGAGCGATTTCGTAACAAATGGTATCAGAGCTTCCAGGTTTATTTTTTGGGCAAAATTGAAATCGATTTGAGAGGATAAATATGTCGAACAACACGACCATGAAGTATGCTTGTGAACAATTCGATGGGAAGATGAATTTTGGCATATGGCAGAGCACGGTGAAGGATATCCTTGTGCAGCAAGGATTGCTCAAGCCTTTGCTGGGGAATAAGCTTGAGTCAATGGATCAGGACGATTGGGAGGAATTACAGGCTAAGGCTGTATCTACAATACGGTTGAATCTATCCCCGAAGGTTAAGTACCAGGTTTTGACAGAGACTTCTCCAACAGCTCTGTGGCAGAAAGTGGAAAAGATATATATGTCAAAATCTTTGTCGAATCAGTTATATCTGAAGAAAGATCTTTACCAGTTACGGATGGATGAAGGTTCAGATCTGGGTGACCATATATCAGAATTTAACCGGTTGGTGTCCCAATTGTCAAGTATAGATGTTAAACTCGAGGAGGAAGATCAGGCGATCTTGTTGTTAACTTCTCTTCCAAAATCATATGAGACCTTAAAGACTACGTTGCTTATTGGGAAGGAGACATTGCTTGTTGATAATGTTATGTCGGCTCTTATGGACTCGAGCAGAGTTAATGGGATGAGTTCAAGCAATCACGGCGATGGTCTGGTGGTAAGGTCTGAAAATAAGAATGGTCATGGAAGAGGCAGAGGTCGGTCTAGAAGCAGAAATTCAGGACATGGAAAGGACAGGTCTAAGTCTCATGGAAAGCAGGATAAGTCCAGTATTGAATGCTGGTATTGTAAAGAGTTTGGTCATATCGCAAGGAAGAGTCCAGAAAGGAAGGACAAGAAGAATGGAATGAAACATGTGAACAATGCTAATGTTGCTGAAGAAGATGACAAAAGCAGCGATGGTGATCTCTACTTGGTTTCCTCGATTAAGCAGTAAGAAGGTAATCTCTTATCAGTTAGAGACAACAGTTTTTCTACAGAATGGTTTCTTGACTTTGCATGTTCGTTTCATATGTGCCCACATAAGGAATGGTTTGCTTGTCTTACTCCATGTAACGGTGGTACTGTGTTAATGGGTAATGACGCTATTTGTGAAGTCATGGGGGAGAGGTACCATTAAAATTAAAATGTTTGATGGGATTGTGAGAACCCTAGGTGATGTAAGGTACATACTTGACTTAAAGAAGAATTTGATTTCCTTGGGCACACTCGATTCCATAGATTGCAGTATATCTATAAAAGGTGGAGTCATGAAAGTTAGCAAAGGTGCCATGGTGATAATGAAATGTCAGAAAACTGAAAATTTGTATAAACTGATGGAGAAGACAGTTATAGGTGGAGCTTCAGTATCAACTCATGCAAGTTCTAGTAATGATAACTCTGAGTTATGGCATAAACGGCTTGGACACTTGAGCGAGGGAGGTATGCTGGAACTTCACAAAAGCAAGTTGCTGCAAGGAGTGAAATCATGCAAGCTAGACTTCTGCAAATTTTGTGTGTTCGAAAAGCAGAAACGAGTTAGTTTCAAAGCTGCTTCTCATACTAGTAAAGGAGTTTTGGACTATGTGCATTCGGATGTTTAGGGACCAATCAAGCATATCTCAAATGGGGGAGCTCGTTACTTTGTTACATTTATAGATGATTTCTCAAGAAAGGTATGGGTGTACTTTATGAAGCATAAGTCTGAAGTTTTCAACGTGTTTAAGCAGTGGAAGGCTAGAGTTGAAAATCAGACGGGTAAGAAGCTTAAGTACTTCAGATCAGATAATGGCATGGAATACAAGGATGAGGAGTTTCTACAGTTCTGCAAAGATAAGGGTATCATCAAACACTTTTCAGTGAAGAGGACTCCAGAGCAGAATGGGGTTACCGAAAGGATGAAGATAACCTTGCTAGAGCGAGCTAGATGCATGAGGTTGAATGCAGATTTGCCTAAGAGTTTCTGGGCTGAAGCTGTTAACACAGCTTGTTATTTGGTCAACTGTTCTCCATCATCTGTCATTAATCACCGAGTTCCCGAGGAGCTATGGTTCGGTAAACAAGTTAATTTTTCTGCAATGAGAATTTTTTGTTGTCCTACGTATGTTCACCTTCAGAATGAAGAACGATCCAAACTTGATACTAAGTCAAAAGAATGTATATTCCTTGTATATTTCTAAACAAATTGTTGTGCACAAGGTTCACACTAATGACAACGCTGCTGATATGCTCACAAAGACAGTCACGACAGAGAAGTTCAAGCATTGCTTGAGCTTGATTCATCTTCTTTCTTGTTGAGTTCAAGGTGGAGTGTATCCCTACCTTTAAAGGGGATGCAAGGTGGAGTACCTGAAGAAGGTACTGAAGGCATATTACACTTTCTTCATGGAGTGGTTTGTTAGCCAAGGTGGAGATTATTGATATATGTCTTGTATTTATGTCCCACATCGGTTACTCAAAGAAGGTTGCAACTTGGCCCTTAGTATATAAGACATCTTGTCCCACAATGCTTGGAGAGAGAAGATTATTGTTTTCTCCAAATATAAGTAAGGTGTCTTGTATTGTGTTTAAGGGCAAGAGAGAAGAGTCCTTCTTTGAGTAGACCAAGATAGAAGAGTCATTCTCTGAGTAGGAAGGAGATGATAGTCTTTCTTTGGGTAGGCAAAGACAGAAGAGTCCTTCTTTGAATAAGAAAACAGTTGAGAGATACACGTGAGGGAGTGTTGTAAATCTGACTTGTGCAAAGTGGATTTGAGTTCTCTCAGTTTTCTTGTGTTTTCTTATTTGGTTATCGTGTTCCATACATATTTATCTAGAGCAATTTCGTAACATTAATGATGTTAATATTGCAACACTAGAAGTGCGTTCTAAATGCTCTGCACCAGTTTCTTCAGTTGATAAAATGCCTTCTGATGTTATGCCATCTCTGTACTTGAAGAGGATTGTGAACCAGCTCCGACATCCTTTACCTTACCCTTTAAGCTCACACCTTACTGGAGGTAGTCGCTTCTTATTGGCTTTCAGCTCGAACACCTCTTGCTTGTTGCTAATCAACTAAATAGGGCTCTTGTGGCAGGCTTCACCTTTCCTTTTTCGTGGTCTCATCAGTGTTTTCATCTAGTTCAAGACCAGAAAACCATGTTTCATTACTGGTTGACTGATTTGGCGAACTCCTTCCCCCTGACTTTGAATGGGTTTCATAACGTAAAGCCCACCGCATATAGACTATATCTAAAATGACACCCCAGATTAACCTGCCAGTCCTCTTGAGAACAGCACTCCCTGTTGTATTAATGGATGTGAGGGGGGAGAGGTGGTGGGGGGGCACCAAAAGAGGGTCAAGATGCAAGAGAATTAACGATTGAATATCTCCATAAGCTGACAAGCATTTTCGCATAACCTATTTGCATTCTTACATAAACGACTTCTATCCACAATTATAGGGGATGGGTAATTTGGGAAGACCAAATTAATTAATTTCAGAAAACTCTTTTTTTTTTCTAGGTCTACCCCTTGTTCAGATACTTTGAAAAATCACCCCACCTTTTCTTAGGTTTTTAGAAAGGAAAAAAAACTAACTTCCACAAATTTTTATTCCTAAAACCCCTAATTTCCTAATTTTTTCAAAAATTAAAGTCCACGAATTTCTTAGTGATGAAGCCCATTTTGAGAATGGCTATACAGAGGCACATGCTAGAATTGTGGGACTTGTATGTCAAGATAATATTTGTCTACACTTAAGGCTTCATATGTCGCTAAAGGATGTAGCTAAAATAGGTGTAGAGAATATATATATTTCTTTCGTTTCATAATTCTAGTAATGTTTTGAAAATTAAGCAACTAATGGACAGTTATCGCACAAGATCAATAATGGCATGTTACATAATGTCTAAACTTAGAAACCTCACCAACATTTTAAATATTGAAAAAACTTAAGCGATACAAGAAATCATGACACAAAGATTTTTCAATGTTAATTGATGTATGGTAAAACTTTAAATAAGTATATTAGTGACTAAACAAGGTTAAGACATTATGCCTACACCTTGCTTTTACGGTCCAGAAGTAGTGAGAATTGATATCATCGCTCTTGCAAGCTTTTGTACCGTACCGCTCACTTTATCTTTTTCCTCCCGAGGCGATTAAATTCAATCATGGTCCTTGCGGATCGAATCGTCCATATATAATAGAAAACAAAAGGATTGAAAATTTGTCATGTACAAGTGAGCTAGTTCAAAGTAATCAACTAGTCCACGCCTAGATTTTGATGACCAACTAGTCTGGGGGAAAGCGGTACATGGGGAGTTTACGGTTTCCTCAGCCTATTACATGCTTTATAATGCAAAATCTTTGGAGCTAGATTCGGATAGGAAGTTACCGTACCCAACCAGTACTTCCTCTGCCAGAATCTGGAAAAAGCTATGGAAACTGCCTTTACCTCTTACGATTTGCTTCTTGATCTGCAGATACTATGGGATTGGTTTCCGACCTTATCGAACTTGAAAAGACTCAACGTTCAACCGATTGATACCTGCCCTTTGTGTGATCTTCACTGTGAAGATCCAAACCACCTCTTCTTGGAATGCCCCTCTGTTCGACCTATTTGGTTTGGTATACCTCTTGGTATTCACACTGATGAAATTTCGTGCTCTGGAAGAGAATGGCTTATTGCTTGGATTGGTTCCTTTTCCAGAAACTCCAATGTCCTGAACTCTATATACTTTCTTGCAATGTTTGGTTCATCTGGTTACATAGAAACAATCTTGTTTTCCGCAATATATCCTTCAACCCTTCGGTTATTATAACACAAATTCTTTCTTACACAAATTCTTTCCATTCTGGCCTTCCTAGACTACCCACCTCTCCACGTTCTTTACCACAACCTAGAAGCCCTACCAAAACTCAATCATCTGCTCCGGGGTTCAGGTCTGGTCCAATCATTGTTCATGCTGCTCCTACGCCTTGTGGTTGCTTGAACTCTCGCATTACTACCATGGTCATTCATTCGTGTTTTGATAATAATCGTCTCCGGGCGGGTATTGGTTTATCTTGCTACGTAAATAACTCCAGACGTGCCTCCGCAGCTTTCTCTACTTTGCGTCAGACAATTATACTGCTTTAGCACATGATCTTCTTATAGCATCTACTTGGACACTTCAAAAAAGATTTTTACATATAAGAGTTCTTACTGAGTCTTGTTTTCTCCTTGATCAGATGGCAGGATCTGAGGATATCTTAGACACGGTGGCGCCCATCATCTATGATTTTTGTTATATTGTAACTACCATCATTTCAGCATTGCTAAGGCGGATCCCCATCTTTTGAAGGAAGCACGTTCCGTTGCTAGGCTTGCTTGTCAGGCCCGTACTACCGTCTACCAAAACTGGGTTGATGACAATGCTCGGAGATAACCTCTTTTGTTTGATGTGATGCTTTTACTCATAGATATGTGTGATGTGCGTAGTTTTTTACAGAGGCGTGTATAGCTAACCATGTTGTTTTATTTCTGTAACTCTCTGTATGTCCCCAAGGCTGGACACTCTTTTTTTATTTTCAATGCAATTCTCTTATAAACCAAAAAAAAAAACTTGGTCCCTTTAATATTTTCTCCAACCATGAGAGAGAGAGAGAGAGAGAGAGAGAGAGAGAGAGAGGGGATATTTGCACTCAACTAATTCAAGACTTATATTCCGCTGCAAAATGAAAATCCGGTTATGTCATCTTTGAAGCTCTGGCAGTTAAATATTTTTCAGAGCTATCGAGGACTAATTAAGCTCGGAAACTGGTTCACATGAAGTAGCACAGACAATTCTGTCCAAAAAAGTGAAACAAGAAGAAGAAAGGAAGAAACACCGACAACTAGGCCCATAGTTCTACATATGAATCTCCTTATCTCACTCTCTTTTCCTTCCACTTCAACACCATCTGAATCTTCTGCCCGCGTTCTACCCAAAAAGGTTGCAAAAATGGCAGGAATGAACCTCTGCTATGAAAACGAGAATATGGCTCGATCTTTCCGATGTGACAAGCGTTCATGCCGGTGGCGGTGCTCCTCCAGAAGGACACTAGTCTCACACCGGCCGCCGTTTCGACGTTGCCTGTAGGATTCCAGTACTTTCTTGGTGGAAGCTTCCAACTCTCTGATTTCATCCAGATATATTTGCCTCGTCCTGCACTCTACACTGCAAAAACCTTGATCACCCCTGCAGCAACAAGTCAGGAACTTCCTCAAAATTGTCACACATAACGAAGATTCTACGAATTAAGCAGTAAGAATCCGATGAACCCAATTTCAAGGTTTCTTGTTCTTTTGATATTTCTACCAAAGAATAAACAAAGATGTGTACTAGCTTCAGACTTGATTGCTTACCTATACATGTACACATCTTTATCAGGGCATAGCTGTTTGTTGCATAGGTAGCAAGATTTGAGAAAGCAAGAGCCGCGGGAGCTGGATGGAGTTCCTCCAAACTTGAACATGGGTTTGCTCAATTTTCTTATCTTACTAGACTTTACAACCATAGTCGAATCCTCATGTGAGATCTGTACAAGAATCCGCAGACCAACAGCCATTGAGCCTTCATAAGAGCCATCCATGGCTAGCTTTTGCTTCATCTCAGGACCCTGATCTTCGTCCATATTGAAAGGGTTCCAACCTATTCGGAGGAGCATCTTTGGCTAATTATTATGGGGAGGGAGGGAGGGAGGGAGCAGTGAGCTGATGATTGATGAGGTTGGAGGAGTTAGTGATGGATATTTAATAGAGCAAGTGCACACAGACAGTAAACTCCATAAACTACCATGTTTACCATCTGTTGACACCATCCATGGGTGATTTTGCAGTACACGTGTTTTGATGAAATGTGCCTTATTTTAATCTTCACCGCGTTGGCTTTTTTGTGGAACTGCAGACAACCCCATAACATATTTCTGAACTTTTGTTTTGTGGGCCAATATCATCTACGAGAAATAATATTGTGTCCATTTGGACCTGGAAAACGTGAAAATTGTGCAGATAATTATGTATTAAATTGAAAGCGGAGTTCGTGGCTTTGCTGTAGCACAACAACCAAAGCGTAAGGTATGGTGTTGTTGTGATTAATTTGCTGCTCTCGTTCTTCTTGTGATTTCGTCACCTAAATGATGTAATTCATCATACATCAAGACATTATAAAATAATGTATTAAGACTTTTGAATTTTAATTTGTCGTATGAGTGTGTCACTCATAGAAAAAGCATACGAAAAAAGGTAAGTTGCGTCATGCTTACATTAACTAAGCAAGCCTTGGGCACGTAACTTACCTCTTAATCGCGAATGGTATCTCAAACTAAAGGACAGTCTCAAAATGAATCTGAAAGAGTGGCATTGTTGCTGTGTCGGGGGCTAGATCAGCTAGCAGTAAGCTCAATTTTATGTGCAGCTGCATGAGCATAAAACAAAGACTAAGCAACTCAAGTCCTAATGTTCCACTGTCCACCAAGCAGCTAAATTATTTCCAGAAAAAAGGTATCCAAGATTAGGTAGGCAAAGAAGGCAAAAAGTAAGTGCAGACAGAATGTTATCATCTAGTAAGTGCAAACAAAAGCAAGTCCACGACACTGTACTGTTAAAATGCACTCAGACATCCAAAAGGCAAAACAAAGGTGAGAACTATACATGGTTCCCATAATGGAAGAAGGCACAGACTGTAATAATGGTTGGCAGCAAAATCATATGGGAAGTGCTGCATGCGACAGGCCAGGTTCTGTGAACGTTTTTCATGTTTAAAACCTCTAGCCCTGCAATGGAAGTTAGTGTTTTTCATGTTTGTGTAATCTACCTTCATGCCTCAAAGTTCTTGAATTATTACAACAAAAAATAGTATAAATTCGAGCACTGCAAAAAATGAGCTAATTAAGACTCAAGTATCACGTCTGTGTAACAATTTGCATGCACCCTCTGCTGGATGCATCAGTTTTCCAGCAATCTTTAAAGAAAACTAAGAATGTTACATATTGGCAGAGACTTAATCGCATTGCTTCATCCAAAAGCAATGAAGTGGGCTAAAAAGCTTCCATACAAGCCCTCGAGCATGCCATGGCAAGATAGTTTATCAAGGGTGGCTTCCCTTCTGCAAAACTTACAAACTCTTATCAGAACAAAGAAATCCCCTCAAGGAGAGACCATCATTCATAAAAATGAAGCCTAAGCTGTAACGAGTTTTGTCAAGGCCAAGGAAAGAGCAATGCCTGGTCAAGGTTATTTTAGCCCCACACTGGACTATCTGCCAGACATTCACTGAAGAAAAAGTAGCGCTTCAAAAAAAAGATTTGATGCTGGCATGGCCGCAATTCTTCTGCTCTTACTTATGGAAGCCCACTATAAATTCTTAGACAAATAAACGGCACATTGGACCACGGTTATTCTTCTGCAGCAAATGCTTGTAGGCTAGGGCAAGCGCATGAATCTCCTCCTCCTTAAGAGACCCTAACTTCCTCAAGTGCAACAAAGACTGATTTAGCCAGCTGCACCGTCAAACTATCATTAACATGCATGGCTGCTGCCCAAAATTCGGTCGACATATCAGAAGGTTAATTTGAGCAGAGCAATGTGTAGCTAGCTAGTATTGCAGTGTCCACGGCCGGGCAACAAGCCATGATGAGTGTTGAGAGTTAATCTTGATTCTACATAGTTACGGCACTTTTTAAGGAAGAATCAAGACGTGAATAAAGGATAAAAAAAATAGGGGAGTTATCTTTAGGATATGGATGAGTTGTTAATGTCTTAGTTATTGAGTAAAGAAATGAGTTTAAAAAAGAGTAGTAGTGTGATCAATCTAAGATAGTGAGTGAATAAGTTGTTTTATAAGAGAAATGTTGAGAGAGTAGAGTAGATTAGAGAGAGAAAGAGAGAAATATTATCGAAGTGTGTTTTCCTCTCCATTTCCTCCTCCTCTACCATAATACTAAGAGTATTTTCCGCTCCAAATATTATCTCCTGTATATTGTGCCCATCGCTCAACAAAGTGGTACTTGAGCGGGAGGTTCTAATGGCAGCAACAAGTGGAGCATTTTCTTTTCCAAAGCTCGTGAAAGACAACTATAAACGATAGAGCATCCAAATGAAGACATTTCTCGGTGGTCACGACGTTTGGAAGGCCATAGAAGAAGAATATGTAGAACCAGAAAACTTGGCTGGAGCTAGCCAAGCCGTGAAGAAGGCTGCCAAAGAAGCCCGAGTGAATGATTAAAAGGCTCTTTCACTCATCCAACTTGGCGTCGATGACAATATTTTTGAGAAGATTGAGCAGGCCACCACCGCGAAGAAGGCATGGGATACGTTGAAAAATGTTTTCAAGGGCTTCAACAAAGTGAAAAGGGTGCGACTCCAAAGCCTTAGAGGTGAATTTGAGTCTTTATAAACGAAAGACTCCGAGAAGATTTTTTATTACATTTTGAGAGTTCCCTCAGTTATGAACTAACTTGAGAGAAATGGTGAAGAGATGGAAAATAGTCGAGTGGTCGAGAAGATCCTTCGATCCAAAATTCGACCATGCAGTTGTTACCATCGAGGAGTCTAACGACATCGACACTATGACATTCAATGAGCTATCTGGAAAATTGCAAGACCACGAGGACAAGATCAAGAGGAAGAATAAAGAGCCTATCGAGCAAGCTTTTCAGGCCAAGATGAATATCAACGAGAGGAAAGATGACCCCAACAGGAATCAAGGTGGAGGTAAAGGCCATGGACGAGGCCGTAGTCGAGGTCGTGGCAGAGGTCATGGTGGACAAAATTGGTACAACAATAATGAATCGGGTGGGGAATTTCGTCCATCGAGAGGGCTAGGTCGTGGAAGAGGTGGCTATTATCAATGCCAAAATAAGAAAGACGTTGAATGTTTTACATGCATCAATACAGACACTACTCTTAGGAGTGTCAAGATGATCCAAAGGAGAAAAATGTGAAGGCTCACTATGCAGAAGAAAATAAGGTGGGCGATGACGCAGTCCTGTTGACACACGATGGATCGAAAGAAGAAAAAGAGAATTCTCTACTGGTGCCAGCAATCATATGTGTGGCTACAAACTCATGTTTATTGAGATGGATGAATTGGTGACGAGAAACATTATATTTAGAGACATGTCCAAAATTCCAGTCATAGGCAAAGGTAAAATTCTGATCAAGTTGAAGAATGGAGGCCATCAGTTCATCTCAAATGTTTATTATGTTCTCGAGATGAAGGCAAACATTTTGAACATTGGCCAACTATTGGAGAAAGGCTACGACGTCCATATAAAAGACAAATGTCTTTATTTGAAAGATGATAGAGGGAGCTTGATCACTTGTGTTCTGATTTCGAGCAATAGGATGTTCTTAATGAATATCCATCATGATGCCCCTAAATGTTTGAAGGCCTATTTTATAACCAATCTTGGTTATGGCACTTGAGGCTTGGTCATCTTTATTTTGGAAGTCTGAAATACCTATCGACGAAGACGAAGAGTATGGTGAAGGGATTGCCATCGATAGATATGTCAGTCAACTCTACGAGGGTTATCTTATTGGAAAGCAACATCGACACAGTTTCCCAAAGGAATCAATATCTAGAGCAAGGGCATCGTTGGAGCTGTTACACACTGATGTTTGTGGTCCGACCAATCCAGTATCTCTTGATAAGAACATATACTTTTTTACTGTTCATTGATGATTATAGTAGAAAGACTTGGGTTTATTTCCTCAAGCAAAAGTCAGAGGTGTTCTCAACCTTCAAGAGGTTCAAGGCTCTTGTTGAGAAGCAGAGTGGATATCAGATCGAGGCAATGAGATATGATCGAGGTGGAGAGTTCATATCTAAGGAGTTCAAGGCATTCTGTGAAGAGAATGGCTTTGGTCGACCGCTTACCATTCTATATTCACCTCAACAGAACAAAGTGGTGGAAAGAAAGAGTCGATCAATAGTAAACATGACTCGAAGCATGTTGAAGAGCAAGAATTTGTCCAAAGAATTTTGGGCTGAAGCACTGGATTGTGCGGTCTATCTATCCAATCGTTATCCACTGGATATAAACAGTCGTATCATTTCTAATCAGTCACGATTAGAAACGATATGACTATTTATATCTCTTGCAGCACTAAACAAGTGGAAGATCCATCAGATGGACGTGAAGTCAGCCTTCCTTAATGGTTTTCTTGATAAAAAGTCTATATTGAACAACCAGAATGATATTTTGTCCGAGGCCATGAAGACAAAGTGTTAAGGCTGAAGAAGGCCCTGTATGGGTTGAAACAAGCGCCAAAGGCATGGAACAGTCGCATCGACAAGTATTTTCAAGAGAGAGGCTTTACGAGGTGCCCACGTGAGCATGGACTCTACATCAAGATGAATGGAAAAAGTGACATCTTGATAGTCTGTTTATATGTCGATGATTTAAGTTTTACAGGCAACTATGTGAAGATGTTTGATGACTTCAAGAAGAAAATGGAAGGAAATGGCCATGGTGTATGAAACTACTGATATCAGTTTAATGTCATATTATCTTGAGATCGAAGTAAAGCAAAGAGATAATAGAATTTTTGTCTCGTAAGAAGCGTATGCAAAAGAAGTGTTGAAGAAGTTTAATATGAAAAAGTACAACCCAATCAGTATCCCTATCGAGGTTGAAAAGAAGTTATCAAGGCACATCAAAGAAGGTCTGATCAATCGAACCTTGCTCAAAAGCTTGGTTGGTAGTTTGAGGTATTTGACGTGCACAAGGCCCGATATCCTATATGCAGTCTGTTTTGTCAGTCGATATATGGAAAATTCGACAACTTATCACTTCAAAATGGCAAAAAAGGGTACTTCGGTACATTAAAGCATTCACATGGACATCCAAGAAGCAACTGATAATAACTCTATCGACATGTGAAGCAGAATATGTGGTTGCAACTTTGACTGTTTGCCATGCGATATGGCTAAGAAGTTTGCTTAAGGAGCTCAATTTTATTCAAGATGAATCGACACAGATCTAAGTCGATAACAAGTCAACCATAGCTCTCGCTAAAAATCCAGTCTTTCATGATCGAAGCGAGCACATCGACACACGGTATCATTTCATCTGTGAGAGCATTGCTAAGAAAGAAGTCCAAGTCAAGTTTGTAAAGTCTGAAAATTAATTTACAGATATATTCACAAAGCCCCTGAAAAGAGAAGTCTTCGAGAAGTTATGGAGTCGACTTGGAATGAGAGAATCAAGCTTAAGGGGGCGTGTTGAGAGTTAATCTTGATTTTACATAGTTACGCCACTTGATAAGGAAGAATCAAGACGTGAATAAAGGGTAAGAAGATAGGAGAGTTATCTTTAGGATATGGATGAGTTGTTAATGTCTTAGTTATTGAATAAAGAAAGGAGTCTAAAAAGAGTAGTAGTGTGATCAATCTAAGATAGTGAGTGAATAAGTTATTTTATAAGAGAAGTGTTGAGAGAGTAGGTAGAGAAAGAAAGAGAGAAATATTATCGAAGTGTATTTTCCTCTCCACTTCCTCCTCCTCTACCATAATACTAAGAGTATTTTTCGCTGCAAATATTATCTCCTTTATATTGTGCCCATCGCTGAACAATGAGTGCACATGACATCGGCTAGCTGTTTAAGAAGGTTTTCACTGGAATGTCGGACTCCGACACTGATAAGGAAATATGGTAACTTGCTTCGCAGGCTCTTAGCATCTCCGGCAGTACCCAGCACCCCGTTTCGATCCGGGCAACGAGCTATGACGATAGAGATGTTGAGATTGAGATAATTTGGTTCGTGTATCTCCATGATGATTCAGTATTTCTCTCTAGTGTTGCCTTGACAATAAAGAATAATTTGACAATGAGGAATTGGTTCTTTGTTACGAGAAAGCTTAGAACACACGCACAACTTAACCTAGACCACCATTGGAGTTTGATTACCACCTCCATTCCTACACTTTGAGGGCATCAGAGTGGAGGGGACTACGAAATTACAGTGCAAATCACGCAAGGAAAACCATATTAGTGATTATAGATAAAATTTTGGTGTCTAAACAGCAAGATAAGAAACAACTACACAAAACTAGATTAATCAATTTAGGTTAATGGTTACATCACTCTTGTGATTTTTACACAAAATAAATGGTAAAATCCTCTAATTCAATCTTTGGATTCTTCTCGGTCAGAGGAGCAAAAAAAAATTAGGTGCTATTGGTTTGTAACAAGGTAGCTACAATTTCCCACACAACAACCATTAATTGTCGTGAAATATTTATAATTTAGTGCCTATTATTTAGCGACGCTAAAAAAGTGGTGCTAAGAATTGTTACTCAAAAAGTGTTAGCAGAAAGGCCACTAAAGACATCTAATGACAATTAATAGTCAATATATAAGAGATTATAGCTATGTTCTTACAACCCTTATATGAGCAAAAAAATTGTTCATTCTTGACTTGTAGAATCTTGCAAGTCAAAGGCAAATTATTCTATAATTTATGATTAAAAAATAAAAAAATTATTTCTTATAAGTGCTCAATTGAAGAACGCTTCCAGATTAGTGTATATTGTTCTTCGATTGAAACACAAAGTGTGAGAGGATAGTGTTTCGGCAGGGTTTTGGCTTTAATTGCAAAAACCTTGTGTCTTTTTTCTCTACCTCAAGCCCTGTATTTATAGGCTAAGGGGTAAGTTTAATTTAAAGAAAACCCATTGATTAGGCCTTGATTTCTTAATTAAAGGGACTCTTGTCTCCCTTTAATCTCGAAATAATGATACTTGATTAAAATTGAATTTGATTCTGGCATGTGATACAATAGAACCGTAAAATAGATCGGATTAGGACTGTTATCTAAGTCGGTCTACTCCACGTCCTCACTTAAATTCACTTGTTTCGTGTTGTTGAATATCTGATTATAGTCAACAAAATTTTGTCTTATTAACTAGTACAAGTTTTTTTGACATCTACGATCAAGCAACCTAGTATGCTATCCATAATACTGATCGATGTTATCACTTATCAAGCAAGCTTGCTAGTATGCTACCATCCTCTGAGAGTCATGAACATTGGTAAATTCGATCATATAGATCGCGGAGGATCTAAGCTTTTTAGTAACAGAATATGTACCACATATGTTTATATATGTCTTGTATTTATGTCCTACATCGGTTACTTAAAGAAGGTTGCAACTTGGCCCTTAGTATATAAGACATTTTGTCCCACATTGCTTGGAAAGAGAAGATCACTACTTTCTCCAAGTATAAGTAAGGTGTCTTGTATTGTGTTTAAGGGCAAGAGAGAACAGTCCTTCTTTGAATAGGCCAAGATAGAAGAGTCCTTCTCTGAGTAGGAAAGAGAGGATAGTCTTTCTATGGTAGGCAAAGAAAGAAGAGTCCTTCTTTGAGTAGGAAAACAGTTGAGAGATACACGTGAGGGAGTGTTGTAAATCTGACTTGTGCAAAGTGGATTTCAGTTATCTCATATTTTTTGTGTTTTCTTATTTGGTTATCGTGTTCTATACATATTTATCTAGAGCAATTTCGTAACAAGTGGTATCAAAGCCAGGTTTATTTTTTGAGCAAAATTGAAATCGATTCGAGAGGATAAATATGTCGAACAACACGACCATGAAGTATGCCTGTGAACAATTCGATGGAAAGACGAATTTTGGCATATGGCAGAGCACGGTGAAAGGTATCCTTGTACAGCAAGGATTGCTCAAGCCTTTGCTGGGGAATAAGCCTGAGTCAATAGATCAGGACGATTAGGAGGAATTACAGGCTAAGGCTGTATCTACGATACGGTTGAATCTAGCCCCGAAGGTCAAGTACCAGGTTTTGACAGAGACTTCTCCAACAGCTCTGTGGCAGAAATTGGAGAAGATATATATGTCAAAATCTTTGTCGAATCAGTTATATCTGAAGAAAGATATGTACCAGTTACGGATGGATGAAGGTTCAGATTTGGGTGACCATATATCAGAATTTAACTGATTGGTGTCCCAATTGTCAAGTATAGATGTTAAACTCGAGGAGGAAGATCAGGCAATCTTGTTGTTATCTTCACTTCCAAAATCATATGAGACCTTGAAGACTACGTTGCTTATTGGGAAGGAGACATTGCTTGTTGATGATGTTATGTCGGCTCTTATGGATTCGAGCAGAGTTAATGGGACGAGTTCAAGCAATCAAGGTGACGGTTTGGTGGTAAGGTCTGAAAATAAGAATGGTCATGGAAGAGGCAGAGGTCGGTCTAGAAGCAGAAATTCAGGACATGGAAAGGACAGGTCTAAGTCTCGTGGAAAGCAGGATAAGTCCAGTATTGAATGTTGGTATTGTAAAGAGATTGGCCATATCGCAAGGAAGTGTCCAGAAAGGAAGGACAAGAAGAACGGAAAGAAACATGTGAATAATGCTAATGTTGCTGAAGAAGATGACAAAAGCAGCGATGGTGATCTCTACTTGGTTTCCTCGATTAAGCAGCAAGAAGGTAATCTCTTATCAGTTAAAGACAACAGTTTTTCTACGGAATGGTTTCTTGACTCTGCATGTTCGTTTCATATGTGCCCACATAAGGAATGGTTTGATTGTCTTACTCCATGTAACGGTGGTACTGTGTTAATGGGTAATGACGCTGTTTGTGAAGTCATGGGGAGAGGTACCATTAAAATTAAAATGTTTGATGGGATTGTGAGAACCCTAGGTGATGTAAGGTACATACCTGACTTAAAGAAGAATTTGATTTCCTTGGGCACACTCGATTCCATAAATTGCAGTATATCTATAAAAGGTGGAGTCATGAAAGTTAGCAAAGGTGCCATGGTGATAATGAAAGGTCAGAAAACTGAAAATTTGTATAAACTGATGGAGAAGACAGTTATAGGTGGAGCTTCAGTATCAACTCATGCAAGTTCTAGTAATGATAACTCTGAGTTATGGCATAAACGGCTTGGACACTTGAGCGAGGGAGGTATGCTGGAACTTCACAAAATCAAGTTGCTGCAAGGAGTGAAATCATGCAAGCTGGACTTCTGCAAATTTTGTGTGTTCGGAAAGCAGAAACGAGTTAGTTTCAAAGCTGCTTCTCATACTAGTAAAGGAGTTTTGGACTATGTGCATTCGGATATTTGGGGACCAATCAAGCATATCTCAAATGGGGGAGCTCGTTACTTTGTTACATTTATAGATGATTTCTCAAAAAAGGTATGGGTGTACTTTATGAAGCATAAGTCTGAAGTTTTCAACGTGTTTAAGCAGTGGAAGGCTAGAGTTGAAAATCAGACGGGTAAGAAGCTTAAGTACTTTAGATTAGATAATGGCATGGAATACAAGGATGAGGAGTTTCTGCAGTTCTGCAATGATAAGGGTATCATCAGACACTTTTCAGTGAAGAGGACTCCAGAGCAAAATGGGGTTGCCGAAAGGATGAACAGAACCTTGCTAGAGCGAGCTAGATGCATGAGGTTGAATGCAGATTTGCCTAAGAGTTTCTGGGCTGAACCTGTTAACACAGCTTGTTATTTGATCAACCGTTCTCCATCATCTGCCATTAATCACCGAGTTCCCGAGGAGGTATGGTCCGGTAAACAAGTTAATTTTTCTGCAATGAGAATTTTTGGTTGTCCAGTATATGTTCACCTTCAGAATGAAGAACGATCCAAACTTGACCCTAAGTCAAAAGAATGTATATTCCTTGGGTTTGAGGAAGGAGTAAAAGGATACAGGTTATGGGATCCAGTGGCCAAGAAAAGGGTGATCAGTAGAGATGTGGTATTCAATGAAGCACAGATGTTGAATACGAATGCAACTTCTAGCGAGAGGCAGGGTCACACAGTGAAGATAGAGTTGCATGAGCAGAGACCAAAATCAACTAATGAGTCTACAGATGGATCTACAGATGAGCAGTCTTTAGAGGATCCAAAGGAGCATCCTAGTGATTCTTGGAATCTAGTCAGGGATAGAGAGCCACGTACCAAGAAACCAACTCAGAGGTATGGTTTTGAGGACTTGGTCTCATTTGCACTAATCGTGGGAAGTGGAGATCCTACCAGTTACAACAAGGCTGTCAAGGCAGAAGATGGTAACTTATGGTTGACAGCAATGCATTAGGAGATGGAATCTCTACGGAAGAATCAGACTTGGGAATTAGTTAAACTTCCAAAGGGTGTGAAGGCTATTGGATGCAAGTGGATTTATAGGAAAAAGGAAGATCAGAAGTACAGGGCAAGACTGGTTGCAAAATGGTATTCTCAAAAGGAGGGAATTGATTATAGTGAGATCTTTTCGCCAGTGGTGAAGCAAACTTCTATCAGATTGATAGTGTCCATTGTAGCAGCGCAAAATATGGAGTTAGAGCAGCTTGATGTGAAGACAGCTTTCCTCCATGGTGATTTGGAGGAGAGGATCTACATGCATCAACCCGAGGGATTTATTGAGCCTAGAAAGAAGGACTATGTGTGCAAGCTGAAAAAGTCCTTATATGGTTTGAAGCAGTCTCCTCGGCAATGGTATAAGCGATTCGACACATTCATGGTAACTCATGGTTACTCTTGCTGTGAGTATGATTGTTGGTGTATTATCGAGTCCTTGATGATGGTTCCCTGTTGTTGCTTACATTATATGTGGATGATATGTTGATTGCTGTGAAGAGGAAGTCTCATATTCTGCACTTGAAGAAATTGTTGAGCAGAGAGTTTGATATGAAGGATCTTGGTTCTGCCAAGAAGATCCTTGGTATGGAGATTCACAGAGATAGAAAGGCAGGAAAGTTGTGGGTAACTCAGAAAAATTATGTTGAAAAGGTACTGGAGTGGTTTAGTATGCTCAACGCTAAACCAGTTAGTACACCATTGGGAGCTCATTTTCAGTTATCCTCACAACTTTGTCCTAGTACAAAAGAAGATGTTGAGTATATGTCTCGAGTACCGTACGCAAATGCGGTTGATTGTCTTATGTATGCCATGGTGTGTACCAGACCTGATATCTCACATGCAGTTAGTATGGTCAGCAGGTATATGGGAAATCCAGGAAAGAAGCATTGGGATGCAGTGAAGTGGATCTTTCGTTACCTAGCAGGTTCGACCAACTTTGGCATCATGTTTGATCGTGATGGGGCAAAAGGTGAGGTTTCTGGCTTTGTGGATTCTGATTATGCGGGGACTTGAATTCTAGGAGGTCCACGACTGGATATGTTTTTACATTCTATGGAGGGCCGATATGTTGGAAATCAGTGTTACAGTCTACTACAGCATTGTCAACTACGGAGGCAGAGTACATGGCATTAACAGAGGCAGCTAAAGAGGCATTATGGTTAAAGGGACTGGTAGAGGAGCTTGGCTTCAAGCAGCGTGGTGTTTTGTTACAGTGTGACAGTCAGAGTGCATTGGATTTGGCAAAGAATCAGGTTTTCCATGCAAGGACCAAGCATGTTGATGTACGTTATCACCGGGAATGGATTAATTCTGAACAAATTGTCGTGCACAAGGTTCACACTAATGACAACGCTGCTGATATGCTCACGAAGACAGTCACGATAGAGAAGTTCAAGCATTGCTTGAGCTTGATTCATCTTCTTTCTTGTTGAGTTCAAGGTGGAGTGTATCCCTACCTTTAAAGGGGATGCAAGGTGGAGTACCTGAAGAAGGTACTGAAGGCATATTACACTTTCCTCATGGAGTGGTTTGTTAATATAAGCCAAGGTGGAGATTGTTGATATATGTCTTGTATTTATGTCCTACATCGGTTACTTAAAGAAGGTTGCAACTTGGCCCTTAGTATATAAGACATCTTGTCCCACATTGCTTGGAGAGAGAAGATCGCTGCTTTCTCCAAGTATAAGTAAGATGTCTTGTATTGTGTTTAAGGGCAAGAGTGAAGAGTCCTTCTTTGAGTAGGCCAAGATAGAAGACTCCTTCTCTGAGTAGGAAAGAGAGGATAGTCTTTCTATGGTAGGCAAAGAAAGAAGAATCCTTCTTTGAGTAGGAAAACAGTTGGGAGATACACGTGAGGGAGCGTTGTAAATTTGACTTGTGCAAAGTGGATTTGAGTTCTATCATATTTCTTGTGTTTTCTTATTTGGTTATCGTGTTCTATACGTATTTATCTAGAGTGATTTCGTAACAACATACACTACAAGAAAAACGGTGTATGCCTACGGTACTAAAGCGTTGGCATAGGTAAAAAGTACCGTAGGCGTAGACTATGCCTACGGTAGTGTACCGTGGGTGCTTCTTCCGATGGCATAGACATATGCCTACGGAAGTAATGACATAAGCCTACGGTCGTTCCGTAGGGACATACATACACTGAGTTTGGTATAAGTCTCTTATGTCTACGGTTTTTAAGATTTTTGCCTGCGAATATACCGTACTTTTGCCTACGGATGTACCATGGGCCTTTCTTCCTTTGTGCCTACGGTTTTAAGACTTTTACCTACAGGTATATCAGTAGACATTTTTCCCTTTTTCCCACGGTCATGCCGTTGGCATATATACAACTTCTAGTGCTTTTTTGTTTGTACCCACGGTTTCTACTGTTGGCATATATGTCTAACAGAATTATAAGAAAGATATCCCAACGACACTTTCGTAGGCACATGTTCTATTTTCTATTTTTTCTAGACCCATTTTTTTATTGGTACTAATTATTGCATCTAATTCATGTTAAAATAACTTGTAATTGTAAGTAGTACTAAACAATGGAGCACGGCTAAACTTCATAAAATCATGTGAATATAATAATCGTCAAACACCTATTACATAGAAAAGACATCAATCTAGCCACTAAATTACAATAGCCATCATAAAGAGTTTACCATCAAAATCGTAACCAAGATTCTTAAACATTTTCATGCTCTACATATCTTAAGATATCCTAATGTCAACCACACTCAATTGCAAACCACGAACAACTCAAGGGAACGCGTCTTGCTTCGCATGGTTTGCTTCTTGCTTCTTGCCATCACAACCATCCTGTAAAATGTGACAGGCCAATCACATATTACTCGAAGTCGTACAAAACAGGGAGCTTGAAGTAAAAGGAGGGATGTTATACCGATCCAAATGTATTCTCAAGAACATAAACAACAAAAATTAAAGCACATATCCATGACCAAGCACAAGGAGGAGCCAAGGAAAATATAAAGCAGCTGTGTAGCAAATCAAACATAATACTCTTAATAAGATAATGAGAACAATTCAAATTCTCTCCGAGCAAGGAAAATGATAGTATACTAATACTGAAAACGAGCAAAATGACTTTAAATATATGAATAAATAGGAAAAATAGAATACATCAAAGAATTTACCGAATAAGATGAGATAATGAAGATGTAGGAATGTCATTATACAAGTGTGAATTGTAGAGAGATTTTTCTTTTGCTCCAGGCTCCTCTGCACGAATGATGATTGCTATGAACTAATCTGTGGAAAACCGGAATAAGAAAATAATGATAAATAACATTAGATTCACAACTAAAATATGACTAGAAAGAGAAGAACCAAAAAAATCAAGTTCTATATTATAGACAAATCAAGAACGGAACGGGGGCATACCACATCTCCGGAGCTATAGGAGGCTCAAAACTAATAGTCAAAATTAAATAATCCATTTCGATAGCTGCCATACCTAGGTAAGAAATACCAACTATAAGTGTAACTTGGTGAAAAAGCATCACCAAAACTATCAGTTCCTAAACAGCCTCTTGTATTAATCATTTTCTTATGGAGAATCGTCTAAGATGCATTGACGCAAACAACAATTCCACGTTCAGGCATACCTTCACGATACAAGACTGCATGTCCACGGTTGACAACATCTAAGCTTTCTTCCTAAACTCAAGTTTGGAGACTTCAACAGATAGTAATTCCATGGGAATCTTTCCAAATAAGCAGCACTCTCCAACATTCACTATGAGATGCAAATGGAATCACATGTGAGAGAGCTTTTTCATAAAAAGACATTGCCCATAAACCAAACAGAAGGCAATGGTACTGACATGTATATTGGTAGTATAGTAGGGAATACAATTAGAGCTAGCTTCACGAGATACGGAGTTAAACATGAAACTAGTCGTGATTAGAGATTAATGCTAAAACAGCTAATATTTTTTAATCTACCTTCTTATAACATTAAATAGGGGTGTAAGCCATGGTGTCCATTCCACAATACATGCTGACATCTCCTATTGGTATCTTGAAGGTGGCAGCTAGCTCACAATCTCGATTAATTACTTGAGAAGTTGATTCCATCCAAGTATCCCTGTCTCTCTTTCTAAATCCTCTTCTTCTTGTCACGCCAGTCTATCATCTCGCTCAAAAAATTATACATGCTATTCTCAAACTTTATATAATATGTATCTATTCAAACAAGTTATTTTAACATTCACGGCCCTACCAGATGAAAAGGCAAGGAGACTGGTTCATTTCAGTATACTACAAAGGCTTAATGACGGTAGTTAACTTGTGATGTCTGTTAGAGCATTGAACTGCCATTGTGGTATCAGCCAAGCGAAGCTTAGGCTTTACTAATGGTCCTTTTGTTATTGGTGGGTCTGAGAGAGGAATTGTTTGTCCAAATCATCCGCACTGTGACGGGCGCCTTCTGAGAAAGGTTTCATCTAACTCCAGTCTACTATTGAATCGGATTTATGCTCTCACTTCATAATTTCTCCTGTCTATTAATAACTTTTGACTGCTTAATGTACTTGTAATAGTATATGGAAGCAGACCTATACAAGCAGCTCACTTATTTCTGCCATGCTTTGGATACTAAACGTTGCATTGACAAGGTTCGAACTCGCTTCATATCATCTATAATAAACATTAGCACATACCCTCATACTGGAAATTTGCCTAAACCCCTTATGATGTTGCAAGTTTCAGATTGAGGCCACTATCAGAATACCAGTTGAAAAAGAACTTGCCAGAATATGACCTCTCGTTGAATTGGCAATATGGTTGGGTGCAATTGAAGGACCTTATGATGACAATTTGATTGTTCTACATATATCATTGGAGGTTTTCTCTCCTTTTCTTTTTTTCTACTAGCCTCGTTTGCTTTTTTCCGGATTTTCTCCCTGAGCAAGGCGATGCCGTGTAAATATTGTACAATATAGTAATGTTGATTCCTTTGGGCATAGGTTCATATCATTTACAAAGATTGATACTCTTATTTCAATAGCAATACCTGATTAAGACTGATTTACTCACCACTAACATGCAACTAATTCCTTTCTTTCTCAATTAGTTCCACACAAGAAAACCCCAAATTCACATTCTCAGTCGATTAAACAGATCAAAAAGGCACGAAAAAAAAACCTAACTCTCAATCAATCCGACACATATAAGCACGTTCACCTACATGCACATATTTATAAATCTACAAAAGATCGACAGTTCAAAGGCGATTGAATATTTACCTGTGGCGGCGCGAGAGAGAGAGGGACGGCAGCGTCGGAGTGCAGCGCGGCAGCGGCAGAGGAGGAGAGCAGTGGCAGCGGGCAGAGAAGCGCAGCAGCGACGGCAGCGAGAAGAGCAACGGCGGAGATGGCAGGTGTGACAGGGGCTGCATCGTGTTTGTGTGATGAGAGTGAGAGAGAGAGAGAGAGGGGGGGGGAGCAGATCTGGTTCTCAGAACAAATTTGTGTTTATCATACTAATTACGCACATCCTAATTTTTATGCCCGCTAATTTTTCTCTGATAAGTTTCATGCCCGCCTAATTAAACCGCTAATTTTTTTCTGATAAGTTTTCATTTCCCGCCTAATTAACCCGCTAATTTTTTTGATAAGTTTTCATGCTTGCCTAATTTTTTTTCTGAATTGTTTTCATGCCCGCCTAATTAACCCCCCAATTTTTAGACAGCTAATTTTGTTCTGAAAAGTTTTCATGTCCGCCTAATTAACTTGTCAATTTTTACGCTAATCTCAACGATTGTGAGCCATGGCTTTGACCCTGTCAATTTTTACTCCAATCTCCACGATTATGAGTCGTGGGCTTTGACCCTCATAAATTATCTTGAATATAAGTCAACAGTTTGCATAATATATTTGTATTAATGGGTCCTTGAATACCGTTGGCGTTTTCGTCATCACTCACCTCCCAACCCTTACCCCCTACTGTCATGCCCCCCCTCTCTTTCCTTACGACCTTTCCACCACTGCACAATTCCTTACCCACCCTTCAACCACTGGTCGATCAACCCCACACGTCCCTACCACCCCCTACTCATCATCCACCAACACACACATACATACAAAGAGAGACACACAAATACCCCGTCTACCCCCCCCCCCCAACCACCTGATCACCACCATCAACTTCCCTGCATTGCCTAATTGCTTGAAATTAGAAATGAGCTAGCCACCATCATGATTGCTGTAGGGTTAACAGTAGCGATTACTGTCAGTGGGCAGTGAAGAGTAATTGGTGGGCAGTGGAGATGGGTTGGTGGTGATCGTGACCGGGGTAACTGCAATTTCTGAGGTGGTTTTTGTTGTTGTATAGTAGTGGTCGATATTTAAGACGTTAAAATGGGCAGTTATTATTTCAAAGATTAAAGTCAGACTTTTAGCCAATTTGCTTGTGACAACTAATATTTGCTTTTAAGAAAAAATTAAAAATCTTAAAATTTTGGATTATGACTTTGGAAGGCTATTAGCTATCAATCGAACCCAAATACATGTAATATTAATAAGCCAATGGTTTACCAATAACCACTGGCATAACAAATTTTGTGCCAATGGGCCATTGTGTACCGTTGGCATAATAACACTTATGCCCACGGGCCCTTTTGTACCGTTGGCATAACAACACTTGTGCCCACGGGCCATTGTTACCGTTGACATAACAACACTTGTGCCCACGAGCCCTTATATACCGTTGGCTTTTTCGTCACTATAGAACTTTTTTCTTGTAGTGATATCTGCTGAAGGATCTCCTTATCTGAATAATGTGCCGCTAGCTAATATGCTACCATCCTCTGAGAATCATAAACATTTATAAATTCGATCATATAAAAGAGGATCTAATCTTTTCGGTATGTAAGAGAATATGTATCACATATCAAGAGGACCTCCTTATTTGTGTAATGGGTTGCTGATATACATGTATTTATTCTATGCATGTGTCGTAAACAACTCAATAAAAAGGTGGTGCTTGGAAGAAAGCAAAGGAAGAGAACCAAAGATAAGATGATATTATTCGGTAGTATGAAAAGCGTATGCAAGTGTGCCTTAATTGGCCCTTTTCAAATGACAATCAGAACTATGTGATTTGATTCATAAACAGTTAGTGGCATATGTGTTTTTGTTTTCTTTCCTCGATATTTAAATCCTCTTACTTTAGTCGTGTAGTTATAATTTCTGTTAACTTTATGTGAAATTATTTGAGAATTGTTGCTGTGAATTATAATATATATATATAGAGAGAGAGAGAAAGATGATCCGTTGCTCGCGCTAGCAACTTAAGCTAAGTTGTCAGCGCGATCTGGTCGCTCATCCATTATAGATGGACGGGCCATATTTATTTGTTTTTTAAGTAAATTTCGTCGCCCGCCACGTAATGTGGCGGACATAAAATTTACAATATTGCCTCCCTATTTGATTGAGAATCCCTCCGACTCATTAAGTACTTTCGAGGTATTTTGGTCATAATCACCGTCAACTAAATAATATAGCGGACAATAAGTTTTTTCTTTAAAAAAAGTTAGAATCTGGTTCGTCCATCTACGATGGATAGATGGTCCGATCAAGCCAGCAAGGATAAGGGATCACGTATATGTATATACTAATGGTCGTTTAGACAATAAATCATCAGTACAATCTATTTAACATCATTCAAGGAAAATCTCAACCAAAGAAAATTAATTTGAGTGATACTTCGTGAATTATAGGAGGTTGAGCATGCATGCATGCATGATTTACTAAGAAATTGTTCGTGGACATATATGGTTCTTTCCTGAGAAAGGAGAGAGAATAAATTCAAAGCAAAGTCAAAGTAAGAAGAAAATCCCAGAAAAATTATCGGTGAAAAGTGATAGAATAAGGAGTCAATATAAGATTTGGATGGTTTACGTTGCAATTAGTTACAAGTAACTGAGTCCACCATGGCCAAGGTTCCTATAAAAGCCCTTCCATCTTCAAACCCCTCGATCTCACGTATAAACCGCTCTCCGCTCCATATATATCTGCCCATTCCTTTCTCTATCTCCGTCTTCCCACCATGGCCAAGGTCTCAGTTAACAGCTTTCTCCTCCTCAGGTTCGTAAAATGTATATGCATGTCATGTCCTCGTTTACATATTCCAAGATACTTACCCAGTATCGTTCAATCATTTTAAAACTCTGAGCAAGAGCGGAACCAGAATCCTTTTTGTTTTTTTGTTTTTGGAGGGGGAACGTGGCGAGCCATTTATGGTATATAAGAACAGCAGAAAACCCTAGATTAACGGTATGGTTTTGCAACTTCGAAGGGAGCCATAAATGGCTTGCCCCTCCCCTCCGAGGTTCACTGGTGCTATTGGACTCAGGGTTTAGAAGATTAATGATATTTTGCATGGTTTTTTTTTTGTTCTTTTCAGTCGCCGTGCATACACGGTTGCAGCGGAGAATTTGTCGGCGGCTTCAGCCATTAGGAAGGCGGCAGAGTCGAGCAAAGAAGTTGCAGGGGAAGTGTTTTGGATGAGAGATCCAAAGACCGGAAACTGGATACCGGAGAATCGATTAAATGAGATTGACGCGGCGGAGCTCAGGCAGAAGTTCCTCTCCAAGAAAGATAAAACTTTGAAGGGTTAAATATATATTCTCCTCTTTTGTTTGGTCCTGACCAACTAAGATTCTTCGAAAACTCCATTTTGTAAAGATGAAGCACTCTTTCTTCTGTCTGTATATTATTGCTGAAATAATTTAAGAGGCAATTTTTTTCGGTTTATATGTCGTGGCTTGCTTTTCATCTTTCGAATTTATTCCCGTAATAGTATCTGTATCAAAAATATTTACATCGTTTAATTTATCAAGAAAACATTTCTAGTACGGTAAAGTATCATATTCCTGAGTTCTACCTGCTATAAGAAATTAGAGGGGCAAGGCACCATATTTCATACAATAAGCAGTAAAGCAGCAATATTGAACTTAGAAGTGCCATTAGAGCAATAATTTTAAAATTTGATGACTTAACACCCCCCCCTCCCCCCTCCGCCCTTTCTCCTTCTAAGAAGGAAAACTCCATGTAAAAAGTAACCAAGGAAAAAAAATTAAAAAAATAATTCTGTTACTCTGATCGAAGAAATCTTCCTCTTACCCCCATATAGTAAAATTAATGGTCGAAATATTTCTAGTACTTTTTATTTAATGACTCTAAAAATGCTGTAAAGAATTGTCGTTGAAAATGTTAGCAAAAAAATCACTAAAAATATTTAACAACTATTAATTGTCACGGTATAGGAACGGACAGCGGTCAAAATTTGTTCATAAAAAAAAAAATTATTTTCTTGTTTGTTCCGGTGAACTTTGCGCCTTGGCATTTTCTTTTTCTTTATTTCTAAGGAAACGGAAACCCATGTGGCGGATAACAGTGCTCTCCAGGATAAATTCCAGCTCGTCTTTCCGAGTAAGCCAAATCCAAGCAAGGTATTCCAGAGAAAAGAGGGCGGCAGAATTAGTTCGCAACTTCTCACCACAATTAATTAAGATAAAAACAGCATCTTCCTTACTTTCCATCCATGTTAATTAATAAGTCTAACATTATGAAACCTCCGTTGACGACGACGACGACGCCGCTTTTGCATTTGCTGTTTGCATCTTTGTCTAGGGTAACTTACTGAAGGAATTTTTACAAATGGTTTAGTCCTATTACATTTCCTGGTGGCTAATGACACCTCTTGAATGCTTTGCATGACTCTTCTGTTACATAAATCAAGTACATGTCATTAGCTATTTAAAAAGTGTCACTTGTGCTAGCCTTGATAAAAGGGCATAGAAGAAAACAACTTCCTTCTAAACTCTCTGTGTTGAGGCACAAATTCATATCCTACGATAAAGTAGTGGCGATACTCCCAAGCAGAATTCCAGAATGGCTGACACAAACACTAAAACGAGGACGAGAGAACACGTGCGGGCAATGATTCAACGAGAGTGAACACAACAGATAGCGTTGAAACAAGCAGAAACACGAACATGCACAATCTAGGATGAAAACAAAATTCGGTGCACTTCTGTATCAACATATTGCGTTCAAGCAAAAGAAAGTGGTATGGCGCAAAGATTAGTCCACTCACTATTCTAGTTTTAAGGCCAAGATAGTTGGATCTACCACATTGCTACAAGTACAACTGAATAAGCTCGTCACTAACAACAGATGGTGTCAGAACACCAAGATCAGTAAAGAGTAGGGTAAGATACTGAGGAGGCGTATAATCCCGAGCAGATGTTTCAACTTCGACCTTTGAAGGGATAGGTACTCCAAAATCAATTGGACGCAAGGCAGGGACCATGTCTTTTTGGTCCAATGGATAGAGCCGAGCAAACTGCAAAATCAAACATCAGTATGTGATTTCGTTTCTAACATTTAAACATACTTCTTATGGCTTACTGCCAAAAAATGTTGTGCTATTATAATTTGGCTTGTAGTTTTATGCTGCATACCTTGTAGCTTTCAGCCGCTACATAAACCGGTTTGTTCATGCTCTTAGCCACCAAAGCAATTTGGTAAGTTCCCATCATGTTAATTACGCCTCCACTTTCGACCACTCCATCCGCCCCAACAAATACCATATCAACTTCATCCATACTATAAGCCACAGCAGAATCAATTAAGAGCTTCACCGGAACATCAAGCTTAGCTAGTTCATTGGACAATCGTAATCCTGTCCTGTCTGGTCTTCCCTCTGCATTTCAAAGCATGTAACTAAAAGTTTTAAGCGAGAGCACAAGCATGAAGATTACATATTCATAGTTCCTGAGAGAAGCAGGAACACAAGTTTTGCTAATAAATGGTCAGGTCCACCACATACTGTGCACGGCGAAAATTAGAACACTACTATCCGCAGTGGTATATATAAGGGTGCGTATGTGTGTGGGTGTAGAAATGTCATATATATATATATAATATATATATATATATATATATATATATATATATATATGACATTTCGACACATAGCAATTCAAAAGTTACGTACCATTACTAAGTTAAGAAAACAGAAAATGACTCCTGATTCGAATTTTCTATAGCATAGTCAAATCAAACTGGTGGTCATTAACTAATACAGATTAATAGGAAAGAGTGCCAAATTTCCAAAAGGTTCTTGTTAGATTCTCAAGACATCAATGAAATTTCCAGGAGCTCATGAGAAAACTTGTGCGTAACAGAAAATGACTCCTGATTCGAATTTTCTATAGCATAGTCAAACTGGTGGTCATTAACTAATACAGATTAATAGGAAAGAGTGCCAAATTTCCAAAAGGTTCTTGTTAGATTCTCAAGACATCAATGAAATTTCCAGGAGCTCATGAGAAAACTTGTGCGTTTGATGAGATTAAGTTTTTCAGATGTCATTTATGACAAGGCAATCAAGAAATAGAGTTTCTGCAGCGACCATAATTCTCTTGAATATACTAACTTCACTTCTCACCAGAACCAGAACCTCCTTTTGGCATCACAGCCATCAAAGATTGTAATCGCGTATCTGACCAAGTTCATGTAGTCCCTTCCCAAAATTGGTGTTGAAGAAACTTACCAAACTTTGAACTCAACTAATGTAGGTGTTATGGAGGATGAGTTCCAGTATATCCTCGTCTCTTGAAGAAAGTGTGCACCCTTGTGCAGCTTGGTGGTTCAGTGCACAAAATCTTGAAAAGTTTCCAACAAAACTTATGGAGGTTTGGTTATGGGCGCATTGCCTTTCGGGGAGATGTCACTGTCAGTAAATACGGGGCTCTGGATGCTTGGACTTCCGGGGAGGTCAGTATGTGGAATTCTTTTCTCAGCATAGTATTTTGCACTGGTTCTCGGCTTTGAGTCAAAATTTATATTATCATCTTCGTGCCTCATGGTCCCTCCATTTCAGAAGGAACTTTCAAGAGCTTCCTAACACGAGGGTTACTCATTGCCCAACCTCCCTATGATGCTCGCTCCTTTTATTACGCTCGTACCTTTCTCATATAAAGGCTCCTAATTAAATAATTTATCATCTGCTTCAGGATAAATTGCCTAGTAAATAATTCCCTTCATAGCTACCATATTCTTCGGTACTTACTAGGATAAAAGTCCCTTTATCAGATAGTCTAGTCTACCCTTATAGTATAGGGAAACCCTCCTTACCCGTGGAAGAGAATTAATATAGTTATATTGATGGATACCAGATAGCATACTCGAAAATTTTAAGATTCGAGTTGGTTCTCTGTTCTCTGTGGATTCTTGGAAATGGAGAATTCTTAAAACGGTTCTTCTGAAGTTCGTTCAAGTTAACGTTCTCTTGTTCTTCTGAAGTTCGTTCGAGTTACGTTCTCTTGCTTCCTAGGGGAAAGAGAATAGCACCTCCAAAGGTGGCTTTTTCTTCTATTGTGCTTCATTTGAAGAAATTCTGACTCGAGACAATTAGAAGAAGAAGAATTACATTATGATTGATAGACATTTCACCTATGTGGCAGCAGAGGAGACTGTTAATCTTCTTCTTCATTGCCTTTACGCTCAAGAACTGTGGTCCTTCCTTTTCTCTATCTATGGGGTTTCTTGGGTACGGCTGAGAAGGTTTGTGGACCTTTAACAGCTGGTTCCAAGGGTGTTCTGGGAAAACTTTGCGTCACGGCTGGATAACAGCAATTGGTCTGCCTTTTGTTGAGCATTTGGTTCGAAGTTGGAACTCTTTGACCACATGTCGAGTTTCTCATTAGATGTGAAGCAAAATTTGTGCTCTTGGTCTTCCTCTGCGAAAGATAAATTGCGATAAAGAAGATTTCAACCCCCTCATTATACAAGAGAGGGGCATAAGCCTAAAGAATAAGCAAAAAGAGGCTAATCAAGCCAAACCAGACCATTCGGTGGCCTGGACAAATTATGCCTCTGCCTATCAAAATCGTTCGTATTCAAGGTCAAGGGCCCAAGGGATGCATAGACTTTCAAGGAATAATATTACATGAGCAGGTGTGGCAAGAAATCTACAGCTAAATTCATGGGGAAAATAGAAGAAGCAGTAAGCTCTTCACAACCCATTTTGATCCATGTCGGCAAGGGGGATTTGAAACAATCAATCAGCATTTTCGAATTCAGCTATATAAGTCAACATATAACACATGGGAAGCACAAAGATGAACGTCATCATAAATGCAGAAAGCGTTAGAGAAGCTGTCAGAATTTCTGAGCACTCCTCCACCATATCCATATGATTTACGGGTTTTAATTTGATAGGCTTGTTTCAATTAGCTGACTGTGGGAGTTTCCTTTTTTACATGTACTCCTTGTGCACATGGGTTCACCGCTCTGAACTGCAGACATCTAAGGCTTGTTTGCGTTCAGTTTGTAAAGTATCTTTCAGAGTGTCTTCTAATTACCACAACTAAATACACTTTGCAATAAGACTAATGTATTATTATCTGAACGACAATAACATTAGTCCTGAGAATCCTACTTATCAGCGGGGTGGGGGGGGTGGGGGGGGGGGGGGGTAAAAGTAGTAGTTTCTGAGAATTCTAACTCTCAGGAGTTTGGACTCTCGGGAATCAACCACCCTCGGTAAGTAAAATCCCTACCTAAAGAACCGACTCTAAAGGAAATCCTGGAACACATACAAGACAGACGGTCATATGCTTGTGCATACCTAGCTCATTTATGGCACCAATCTGAGCTAGTCCGGCAATAAATAGTCAAATGCAAACAACAGGATGATCAAAGACAAACCTGTGCAGAATATTCGAAAGAGTTTCCTACTTTGTGCAGCTGTCTTTAAAACTTCCAACACTACTCTCGAGAAACCATGCACCAAAATGGTACAACCATCGAAAATAAAATCTTGACTAAGCATGGCAATGATTTTGCGAGCCTGTCAGAACAAAGTTTTTGTGAACAAGTGTGTTAACCCATTAAAGCAACAGTTTGCTCCTAAAGGCTTTAATTAGCTGGCACACCTTATAAGATATCTCCCCAAACTTTTCAGCACGTTCAAGAAGACGAGATTTCGCCGAATTGAAGTCCTCGTATTCTAAAGCCGAAGTTCTTGTTACATAGCGCATGAACAGATCACACCCAGCCGTCAAAGAGATGGAGGTTGTGTCCCATGACTGGAAAACACGCAATTATACGTAAAAATTAGTTCATCTGATAATTTGTAAAGTTCTTCAAAATAGTGGTCACATGAGGTCGGTTACTTCTGATATAGGAAGTATTAGTCACAAAGGAAAGATACATCTTAAAGAACCCCTTTAATTAAATGATGCAGATATGTCCAATTGAACTTAACTTTTGCATGACAGCACATGTCAATCCACATCCATAGGTAAATTCATTAAGCATCATCAGTCTATCTATTAGCATGTGGAAAATATCTATTTCACAAGCTAAGCAAATAGAAGGAACTTAAGCCACTACTAATTACTTGGCCTGCATTGAGTTCACATGGACCTTGCTTGTTTTGGCATCAATTGAGTTTAGTGCGACTTTCCCTAATCCACATATGCCAGAATGATCACTTCCAACCTTTCTTCTCCATTTTCCCACATGAATCCACACAATACGCAAGAGTTCATTTTTTAGTAGACCTTTCGAATGGCCACGGGCAAGGAGTTCTATATATGGCCAAAACTCAGTTAGACCATGCTGCTTTGAATCCCTTCTACTCTATATATCTATTTAGGGAGCACTTGGGCTCACTCGATAACGGAATTCACCACTAAAAATAAGAAATTCTCGATTTTGATTTAAGTGGAGTTTGTTAATATCTGACACACGTCGCACAAATCTAATCCACTTCACTTGAGTTATAAAGACCTTACTTAAGTTAACACGTAACGCTGAACACCATAGTATCTTCTCAATCACATTGACTTTGACCTTCCAGATTGTTTTTGTAGCACAACTTAGATTAGAATCTTTCATAAGTGCACATTACTTCAAATCTTTAAGGGAACCGTCGGGGCCCATTTGCACTTCACACACTCAAATTTGAGATGATAATTCAATCAAATGTGTTTGATATTACGATCACTTAGAACTATTGAGCTTCACTCGAGTCATAGGGACCATCTTAAGTTAATGCTGAACACTGTAAACAGTGCAATTTGAACACTCTAAGCAGTGAAATTTGAACACTCTAAGCAGTGAAATTTGAATACTTTACCACACCTCCCATCACAACCCACAACTACCAAGTTCAACATCTCCACCAATACTCCATTGTTCAACTAAATCACCACCTCTGTTGTGGCATCCATTTATCATCTATTGCGGCATCCATTCATCATCTGTTGTTCAACAAACCCATAACAAGATTTTGCAGCATCCATTCATCACAGCTGAGATCGGCACCAACAAGGGAGAAAATAGAGAGAGAGAGAGAGGTGAAGAAGATGATACACGGGAAGATTAAGAAGAAAGAGAAATGGGGTGGGCTAGCTCCTTGGCAGTGATGGTGGTGGGCTATGGATGTCTGATGGGCAATGAAGGGGGCAGCACCTTGGCGGCGGTGGTGTTGAGCTATGGAGGTCTGATGGGCAACTGCAGAGGAGCTCCTTGGCTGCCATGATGGTGGGCTACAGAGGTCTAATGGGCAGCAGTAGGGGCAGCTCCTTGGTGGCGACAGTGGTGGGCTATGGATTCTGATGGGCAGCAGCGGAGGCAGCTCCTTGGCGATGCAGATCTTCTCTGATGGAGACAGAAGAGAGGAAAGAGAAGAGAAGAATCAACCGAATAATTCTTAAACCACTCCCGTCCACTCCCCCACCCAGGGACAGAATTATCCCACTAGAGGAGGATAAAACCAATCCGTTGGATACTACATCCGGGTGCAACTAGCGTGTCCAAATGACGGATATATAATGCTCCAGATAAAATAAAACCTAACCAGTCCCTAATCCCACGGCCAAAACACACCCTGTGAACTCAGGTACACCCCCTCTTTGGGGGGTTTTCTTTAATATCCTTTGAGTTAATAAAAGGCAATCCTTCGACAACGACTTGCCCTCACTCTCTAATGATGGCTAGAATCCAGTGAGTGTCTTGTGCAATGGGCTGCATGCCTTTAATCAAGCACAAAATAGTTGGTTTCTACTTCGATGATTTCTGCCTACTCAACCAAACATCACGAGCAAGGCTTCTCTGTATTCAGTGTAATGTTCCTAACACTAGGCAAGCAAACAAATTCAGGTGTCTCACCAATAAGACAATCTCATGCCTGAAAACATTTTTGCCTGAAACATGCCTAGATACAAGTGATGTAGCCCTATCATATCTATCCTAGATACAAGTGATGTAGCCCTATCATGTGTGATGTTGCGTAAACAGTGCAGTCAACAATTTAACAAAAAGGGAACACTGTGCATGCGGAACACAGGGTTGAACAAATTAGCACCATTGTTATACAAATTTGATACTAAGTTATTATGCTTTTCGAGTTCTCACATGACAAGTTCGTTTTTTCGTGTCTTCGGAAATGAACCTTTTAGAGATCCCTTCAGCATCCCTATGAGTTTCTTATAAGCATAGCTGAATTCAGAAACCACGATTGAAGGAAAAAGTATGTCCTAAGAGATGCATTCTTGTCCATTAGTGAAACATTCCTAAAGAATATTACTATCTCAGTCACCTTATGTGCATCTCCACGGATGAAAATTAAATTTCCCCAGTCAGAGCAGTCAACATCTTCTTTCTCGTTGATTATTAAGTATAAATCTTAACCTGTGGATTCAAAAATTCTCTGACTTCGGCCGATCCGTTGAGTGATCCAGTACTGCTGTGCATGGTATAAGAAAACATAATTATGCATAAGAACCCTTTGAGAAACCCAGAAGTGAAATGCTATCGCCAAAGCACATGCAGCGACTTATCATCTTCATCAACTACAAATTGCTTTGGCACTATTTCGCTTTCTTCGAGTATTATCCTGAGCCAAAGGAGCACTTAAAAACAACAGTAAGTTATTTGTCACGCCGTGACCATACCCTCTACTAAAGCTAAAATAAGTCATATCCAAATGACCATAATAGAAGCTAACGCCACCCAAAATTTTTGGCAGTGCAGACTTATTTATCTCATTATTCGCAGAAATGCCAATTGTATCATTGCATGCAATACATAAACCATCACATATAAAACTAAAATAAAGAAATTCCAAATTGGAAAAAGAGTGAACCCTAAATGGCCTTACTTTGAGAGAATCCGAAGCCTTCTTGAGCTCAATCTCGAGCTCCATAACGGTGGTGGCCTCGCTGGACCGAATCACCGAGGCCAAAGCCCTAATCGCCGCGACGGCCTCCGCCAGATCGGAATGCTTACGCCAGCTGTTGAAGTCGTTGATCACGCTGAACGGCTCCTCGCTGGGCCTGGCCGGATTCTCCGGCGGGAGGTCGTCGGGGTCGCGGCCGACGGCGGCCTGGGCCTGGGCGAGCCAGTCGCTGGTGACGACTCCGTGGTGGGCGGCCCTGGTCAGGTAGTAGGCGGATATGCTGGGGTTAGGGTTTTGCTGGAGGGTTTCGGCCATGGAGGAAGAGGCGGTGGTGGTATTCGAGAGGAGGCGGCTCTCGGGCTTGGCTGCCGCGTCGTTTTGCTGGTGGATTGGCTGGTCGAGGATGAAGGAAGCCGATCTCCACCACATTTATCCTGTTGGGGGTTTGTGCGTGTGTACGTGTAAGTGAAACGGCCGGAAGCGACAATTCCGGCGGAATTTGGCTGATTCCGATGGATTAAAAGGGTACTATTGGTGTTTCTGCAAGTCTAAAGCTTTGCTGTAGCAAAGCCTACGTCTTCAACATGAAACCCCCTATCTGAGGTGGCTATCGGCCGGCGGTGGTGGCCGGAGGTGACTGTTGGGTGACGATGGGCGGTGGCTACCGGAGGTGGCTGCCGGCGGTGGTGGCCAGAGGTGGCCTCCGGCCAGCGGTGGTGGCCACCACCCATTGTCTCCCGGTGGTGGCTGCCTAGCGGTTGGCGGTGAGTACGTTGTGGTGGAGGTTTAAAAAAAAAATTTAAGTAAAAAAAAAGAGCTTCTACAATTTAAAGAGTGATTTTTTATATTGAAAAAAAAATTGTTATCAAACGCTCTTTTTTTCAATTTTTAAAACTAAAAAAAAGGAGAAAAAATAAGGAGTGTCAAACATAGCCTTAGTCACTCAAAAAGTATTTTCAAAACTTGTTGCCGAAGATTTTTGAAAGAAGATCACTAAACTTATTTAAAATGAATTGACTGTTACTATTGGAGGATTGAGGTAGCAGGTTGTTATTAATGAGATATAAACATGTAGCCAATTGCACGCTCAATATATCAGCTCTTAGCTATTTGTTCTTCTTAATCCCTCAATGGCAAAGGGACGGCTAGTTATCTTTAGTTTAGTTCATAGTTTCAATGACAGAGCTACGACGTGAAATCGAGAACGGCCACGGAGCGGGTAGCATTCCTCTAATGGTGTGAAAACATGAATAAGAGAATTTTCAAGCATGTTTAGTAGTCGAAAACCTCGCATTTGATGCTGGTAGCTACACATAGTATTCTTGATTCTTACAAAGTCAAATGCTGGTAGCTACACATAGTATTCTTGATTCTTACAAAGTCATTTGAAAGTGCAATCTCATAAATAAATTCCAAGTCTCATGATATTTTGAAATCAATATACATCAAAGTCCTACTAAATCTCGTTGAATAAGAGATAGACCAAAAAAAATTCCCGAAAAGAAGAAAGACGAGAAAGTGGTGGGGTGTGGTGGGCGGTGGGGGCTGCTTAACAGGCTTCATCCGTACAAGTTACTCTAAACCACATAATTGACTTCCAATGAAATTGTTCCAACTCCGAACCAGTTTTAACAGTTCCCAACTCCTCGCATACTGGATGTAGAAGAGGCAACAGTAAGCATCCATACCCGGGGTTGCTAGAAGCATCGGTGGGAGACCGATGTGGTCGAACATGCACGAAGAAGATACAGAAGTGCTGATAACACCGATGATTGCATGCATGGGAAATTTTGTTAGTAAGAGCTCTCTATAGATATGGTGTACATAACTGCAGCCTAACCATAGAGCCTAGGAAAAACTGCACTAAAGAAATTCTAACCATTAGCGAGTTGGCTAAGCAGGCGTTGTTGCTGGTTTACGTTTCTTGCTTCCAATCTCTTGTTCGGGACAAAAAAGACAACATTACCGCAGAACAGAGCCATACTATTGTTATTCTTTGAAACAACGGACATGTGGAGCAAGAGTCCTTGGACCACACCATGTTCTGCGGAAGTTCAGCTTTATAGTTTGCAGCAGTGGTAAGGCATGATAGGGAGAAAATATAGTCATGGCAGTTGTATCAAGAAATAGTGTCAAAGCAACTGTGCTAAATCGATATCAATCTGATGTTGCTGCCTGATCGAATATGCACCGAAAATGATTTTCGTAGATTATCGTGTGCCCTTCCAAGGTGATTCGGCAAGTCTCATCCATAAGGGAGAGGGAATATTGATGACCAAGGCATCCCAAATGCAGAAAAATAAATTGTAGGAGACTGATCAAAGACATGAACACACTGCTGTTATTTTCTCTGCGCAATTACTAGTTACTATGAACTCCTAAAATTCTCTAAAGTAGCTAGGCAAGGCACAACAGGGAAGTCAACTTACTGTATTAAACAAAACCTTCTTTGGACAGTTTGTACAAGCATTCGGCATGAAGAGGATCCTTTGCCTTTCTAAAACTCACAGCTTATGGTTGATGAGACCATGCACAACGATAAGCCCCATTACAAGAGTGAGATCGACATTGGGTTCCACTACCATTGCCCAGACATCTGCTCCTAAATCAACTCCACATGTTGATCTTTTCCTCTGCACCTGCTTAATTCACGTGTGTAAATCAAACATGTCAAAGATTGAAAAGTTGAACCTAGTTGTTGCTCCTAATGAAAGGATGAAAAGTCACCTCTGCAACAAGCTCGCCCGAGCTGTCAACTATCTTGCAAGATGACTTGCTAGTCCAGCTTTCCATCTTATAGCGATCGTATGGTTGATTGTTATCCAATCCCACAACGACCTTAGACAATGCATACCCTCTTACAATTCCGAAATTCTTTCGCACTTGAAACCCCGGCTTTCCCTCGTTATCATCGGTATAAGTTGATGTGTAGACGTCGGTATTTATCGCTCTGTATCCCTCCCAACAAGCCTGCAACTTAAATTTCTGCAGAATCATAAACAAGTTGTCAGAGAAACTTCTCATGCATAGATGTTGAAAAATATGTGTGTCATTTGCTACCTTTCTAAGTATGGTGAAGAGAACTTTGCCTCCGATATCCATGAGATAGACTTCATTGCTGCTTTTGTGGCTGTAGTTATCGACGCGATACACAATTTGGCCGCTTGAATTGAAGACAGTGCAGCCATTGCCGCTCAATATTAGGGACTTCATCCATATAGTGAATATTTCTTGTTTAGAAGAGGTCGAAGCAGCAGGTGCTTGGGGATGAACCTTTGACATTTCAACGAATTAACAAGGGCACGTACATTGAAAGCTATACCTCTTTTTTATACAATGTCACTAGGGTCGCTACATGGTCTAAACTATATTATCTACCTTTCATTATTGTAATAGGGACGGTTTGCCTAACCAAAAATAGACCTCAATGACAAGAGAAAGGAGTACTTTGTTGTGATTTTTTAGCTCCCCTGCGGCATAAATCTGTGTAGAAACCATGCAAGAAAATGGAGCTTTGTTCATTGAATCTAAATTGTGAAACTATATATGGGTTGTGTTAGGTTCTGGGTCCTTTTGTACACTTTATCTATACAAGTACTGATGCATTAGCCACTTTTTGTGCCTGTGGAGATAGGGATAGCCAAGCCACATAATTCTTGGCATGCATGCTTGTTTTGTGGGGATTACAATTTTTGAGTTTCTTGGAAATTTGTTCTTTTCATATGAGAAAAGTTGTCTCTTTTTGACTACTTCCTCTTGGTTAGACGTCCAGAAGATAAGGAATTTCTCTATCTCAAAAGTAATTGCAGTGTTGTATTGTATAAGGCATTTAGTTTGGACTTTTATCACTTTAGTGACTCCATGCCCCGTGTCCTATGGGGCTTTCACTGTTTCAGCGTAGGCATTAGATCATCACCTGCTCGATCAGAGCTTCATTGTGTCCCACATGCGCGACTCAATGCTCCATTGTGCTTGAATTGTTAATCTAGAAGTGTAATGCAGCCATGCAAGTACGTTCAACTTATTCCTCGTCGTATATGCTTCGGTTAGCCGGTTGGGCCTTCTTGTCTATTAAAACTTTGAATACCATCCTTTGCTTAAGGGAAGTACTGTACTATCCATGACAAGATAGTCGTTTACTTGCTTTCCTGTTTATATAATATACTCGAAACCAGGCAGCTGAGCAAATGTAACGTGTTAGTAGATCCCCTATTCCAGCCATGGAGTTTACTCTCTACTGCATACCCTAGTAATTTAATTTGAAGAAGTTATGTTGTCTTGTATTTTGACCGACCCAATGAATGTGGTGTAGCAACTCGATGACAAGTTTCGAGCCTTCTTTCATGAACATTCTCACCATTGTTCTAGTAGTTTTTTCCGAACTCTTGTTCTTAATTCGCGCAAAATTATCTTTTCGCCGAATCACATTAATATTGTCTTCTAAATCTTATTGGATAGCCTATTTTCATACCTTAGCGTCGTCATATTGTACCCATGAGAAGATATATATATATATATATATATATATATATATATATATATATATATATATATATATCATTTTTTATGGACAAATTACAGCAGGGCACAAGAATATATATTATTCTTTGGATGATATTGCATATCCCTTAATAGTGGTTTCTCGTAACGATCCATGCAAGATTTACCAAAACGAAATCATTAGAGTTTATACAGCAACAATGGTATAAGATTAATTATAACCTTCTAAGAGTCGTACAGTGCACCAAGTTTGTCCTAGAAAATTGATAATCTCCCTCCACATTGAACTAGCCTCTCCGAACAAAAGGTACTATTCATGTTTTGAGACGATGAAGTACCGGCTTAATTTCAGACTTTATCATCATTCCCCTTGCCTTGTGTGCAACTCGAAACTTTTGCAAACCAAACCGTGGATAAAGCAACTAAACTTGTCCATGAATGTCGCTATAAAGTTTTACCAATAAGCAACATAAATATTTGTAGCGACATTATAAAGTTCGAAGAAACTACCTATAATAACAAGTGAAAACCCTAAAGACCGCCAAAGATGATCATTAAGGCGGTTATTTTCTTGTAATAAACAAAAGAGAAGATTTTTTTTCCGACATCCACATAAACAATTATGAGTTTTATATCGAAAAATGGACTTCTATCTTCAGTTGTATAATCTTTTTAATCCTGACTTTATCACTTTAGTCGTCACTACATGCCCTACCCTCACGCCCGGCCGCCACTGTTTCCTGTGGAAGTTGATCACTTCTTATTGGGTTGTCAACGTAATTAATATTGCACTATTTTACTTAGAATGGCATGTTAATCCTCATCATTAAAGAATCCAAACGTGATGAGCAAGTTGAACTTTATTACTTGATGAAATTTTGGAACATTATTAATTAGTGAAGTACGTTCATATCATATGGCCATAATACAAGTTCAGATCCAAATTCAAATGAACCTAAAAAGAGAATAGGTTATAAAGTGCACTAAATCTAAAAATTTTAGCGGCATTTCTTTAGCTAAGTATTAATCACAAACCATTTTAGTGACAATTAAGATTGTCACTAAATAATGCGCGTAGCTAGCCCAACCCAGTGTTTGTTTAGAAATATACTCAGTGACATGAATCCGTGCCCCCTAAAGATACTTTAGATGATGTTAATCCATATCATCCTTTAGTGATTTTAGTTGTTGCTGTGGCTTTCAAAATAACAGCCACCATAAATATTCAAAGACCCCTAAATACACTTAAGGTGATTACAGTATCATCTTTCAATGACATTCATTGCACAAGATTGCTAAAGACACTTGCGAGTGACAATAATTATATAACATTTGTTTTTGTTTTTGCTTTTGCTTTTTTTTTTTTTGTGGTAAAAAAATTCAGAAAAAGAAGGTATTTACTATGTTAGCAAGGCTATTTGACTTTATTTTAGTTGCACATAGACTTACATGTGGGAAATATCCTGATTGGTTTTTGATATTAGAATGGTTTGCTGCCTAATTTTTTCTTCTTCGATAGATTTCCTTTTCAAAGAACATGTCTTGCTATTGAACGGTATTAAAGAACTAATTATATTGTATAATCCAATTATGAAAGAACATGTAAAGCACGTCACCGTTTTTATGACTGCCATTGTACGCCTGACAAACCTCGCCCCGGTCAATCGCTATATAAATAATTTTTTTATAAAATGAAGGTTTTCCTGCAAGTTGATACTTATTTAATCACGAAAGGGGATAATCAGAAATTGTTCTACAGAGACGTATATAAGTTTTTTAAAACTCGCTTTTGTACCCTTTTCTAAGTTTTTTATAAAAGGAAAAAAAATTGCGAGTTGATACTTATTTTAATCACAAACAAGATGATCATAAACTGTTGTACGTGGACGTATATAATTTTTTATACTCGCTTTTGTACCCTTTATCCTATACGTTTGGATAAGCATGATTCTGATCATCCACACAGATGCAAAGAGGGGGATTAGCTGACTTTTTTGATAGATTCCTTGTCCCCATTTTGAACGTTTCTGTACTATATATATAAAGAGTGTCGCCGTCTCACCAATCGCCGATGTTTGGCCCTCTGCTCCGTTATTAGAAAAATGTTTGTTCCATGGCCTTTATGAGGCCGTCAAAATTTTCTAGTCTTTCTTTCGGGTTCTTGACATAAATGGTATGTACTATAATGTGATAATTTATATAGCAATTTAGTTTTTAAAGTCTCCCCATCTAACCTTTCTTTGGCCATCTGCTCCATGATTAGAAAATTATCATTTATTGAATGGCCTTTACGATGCCGTCAAATTTTTCTTCTCTTTCCTTCAGGTATTTGACGTAAATAGTACTGCAATATGATAATTTATTTATTTATTTGTTGTTCTTTTAAACTTTTTTACCAACGTAATTTTGAAAAACATATATAGGTAGTGTTTGAAATCACTTAAGTTTGCATTTTTTTTTTATAAATTGGAGAAAAGAACACGTTTTGTACACAGTTACATCTTTTGTTTTCTTTAGTTTGAAAATCAGTTTTAAAAACAAAATTATTTTTAAAAATTTCGGTAGCGTTTAAAATCACTTTCAATTTAGTTTTTATTTTTTATAAAAATAAATGGGTGTTTGATAAGCCACTTTTTATTTTAAGTTTTTTTTAGTATTTGCGGTAATAATAGTGGGGCATGGCGGTGTCTGGCGGGGGAGGGTGGTGGTGGTCTTAAAATAAAAATTAAAACTCAAAACTCCTAAATGAGAGTTTTGAAAAACAGTCACGTTTTAAAAACTGATTTCAAAATTGAAGAAAAAAAATAGAAAACTGTATGTCAAAATCGTTTTTTTTTTCTTCAGTTTACAAAACTGGAGAAAAAATAAAAAATGGAAAGGTTACTAGACCGAGCCGAACATTTTGGAGTTTTGGGTTTCCAGTTTTGATTTTTGTTTTGAGACATCCTCCCTCCCCCTCGGCACCGCCACCTGTCGCTGCAGCCAACTGCCAGCCGCCACCCACCACCGCCACCAAAGAAAAAAATTAAAAAAAAGGATAATCAAACACTAAAAATAAAATTTGCATAATCAAACACTCATTTATTTTTGTAAAAAATAAAAACTAAACTGATTTTTATTTCTTAAAATTGAAAAACAAAACTGAAAGTAATTTCAAAAAAATCCATAGTCTAAAACTACAGTTTGAAACTATAAAAATGTGGTGTCAAATCACGTTTTTAACTGACATAATTAAAAAAAAGTTCACAAACAAAGCCATCAAGGTTAGAGACCACACTTTATAAAATAACGTGTTTTGAGACCATATTTTTATAGTTCAAAATCGTGATTTAAAAAAATGTTTCTCAAAACTACCAAACATACGTAAATAAGTTCAAAATACTCCAAATAAGTAAATAAGTTATCAAACTATAACATTCGGGTCAAAACTTCTTTCCTTCAAAAAAAAAATTCCTTTCTTTTATTCATATGCAGCCATACATTGGGCCAAAAAACTAAAATAACTCTGAATATGCAACCCTTATTTGGTATCTAAGTCTATATTGAATCCATGACATATAACGGTACAAAATTAGCAGCTTTACATATAAAATTCCAAAAGAATCTTTAGCGACATAAATCAATATAGTATTCTTTATAGAACTTTAGAGGTGCCACTAAAGACTTTGTGCTATTGTCATGAGCTTGCATTGATCACATCTTTTATAATTGATTTTTCTTTTTTAGTGTGAAATCGGGTAGTTAAGTAAAATTTACAATTGCACACAATCTTGGTTAACCAAGAAGTCTGAGAACTATTTCAAATAGTCCCGACCACACGAGGCTTTTTGGTTGGGACTCCGGGCTTGGCCCGGGTGGGATGTGAGACCAATGATCTCCAAGTAATTAGAGGCACTTGGGCCTTCTCACTTTGGGTTGCATTTTCGTCTCAGTCCATGCAGAAATAGGCCGGACCGAAGGTGGTTCAGTCACCTAGCCCACATCCAACCAAATCAGTTCCGTAAAACCCCTTCTACCTTCCTTATTAGCCAACATAACTGAAACCCTAGAAGATATCTGAAGGCTGCTTGTGCGTATCCTCAGCCGTAGAACACATCCGCCATTCGCATATCTGCCTTCTTCTTATTTGGCTTGTTTCCTTGTGTTGAATCGATTAATTCGTGTAAGAAATGCAGCTGGCCGAGCTGTTTGGCTGAAGTAGTGCCAGACAGTAAGTTTATGCAGCTGCAAAATTAATAGATGGGGGGCGCAAGTATAACCAGCTCTTGACTGCAAAAGCTTGAGCAGGCCAAGATTGATTTTGCTCCACATTCTGTTGACTTTGTTTCCCATGGATGCGCCGATGGTCCCCGCCCCCCCCCCCCCCCCGGAAAATTCTAAGTGCGGAAAATACGCTCTTCACGCGGTCTTGTATGCATTTTCACTTTCTTTTCAGTTATTATAAAAATCATAATCATAAATATGCTTGAATAATATATATGTGCCGGCGGCTTTCGGCGACAAAGAAGCTGTGGATTAGCGAGTCAAAGGGTGAAAATGATCTTTTTTGGAATCTTTTTTTTTTTTTTGGCTAACAAATTAAGAGCGAGAGCGAGAGTTGTTGGGTTGTTGAGGGAACGTCGGTATAATTTCGGGATGGCAACAAGAGCTGGTCTGGGGTTCGAAGGTTGGTGTCGTGGGTGAATTACAAAACCGGCCATTAACATTTCATTCGGTTAGCAAATTCTCCGTATTCGTATTCATATCTCTGAATTTGTTGAAAATATTTTATTTTGGATATTATATAATAATGTAATTTTATTATTTGGTCAGCAAATTTGAGTTTAACGCTCAAGTAAAGTTGTGCTTAGCAAATACAAAAAGCCACATATCCATCTTTGCACAAATATCATCCTTCTTCTTTGTTGCCCTTGATTAAAGAAGAAGACTCTGGGCGGCTATGTATGATCAAGTTTTATTAGGGATGTCAATGGGGTGGGTCGGATACGGATTTCACAAGATCTACACCTGCCCCGCCTCTCAAAATTTATGACTCCGCCCCGCCCCGCCATCGAGTTGGGAGATGATGATACCATCCCCGATCTGATGGCCTTCTTGGTAAACCGACCCCGACCCGATTTGTACTGCCATTTTGAAGATTCAAAGAGCAAATTCTATTAAAATCATCTGGGGACAAATCTGTGACAGTGGCGGAGTGGGGATTCGCCAGGAAAGGCAACGACGGAAGCTTGATGGATGGATCGGCAAAAGGCGGACGGACCGAACGGCGAACGGCAAACGACGAAGGCAGAAGGTGACCGGCGAAAGGCGAACGACAGAAGGAGACCAGTGAAAGGCGACGGCAGGGCGATTGGTGAGCGGCAGAAGGAGACCAACGAAAGGCGATGTGCTTGGACTCAGCAGTCAACGGTTGGAGGCGACCAAAGGGTAACGTGCTTGATGGTGCGGCGGCTGTAGAAGAATAAGGGAATTGGGAAAAAGATAAGAGGGGCTAGGGTTTTGAATAGATTATATAGATGGAGTATAAAGCTTGATTAGAGTGTAAAGAGGAGCGGAGTGGGTCGCGGGGCAATTGCACTTAAAACCATACCCGCCCGTATCCGTTGTGGATTTTGAAATAAATACCAAACCCGCCCCATGACATAGTTATATTTTAAAAAATCCGCTCCTATAGGAGCGAGGCGGAGCGAATATCCTTCGGGTGCGGGTTGAATTACCATCCCTAAGTTTTATTAAGGATGTTGAGTAATGAGGTATAAGGATGAGAGATTGTGATATTACATATTAGACCAAAAAATCTCCATGTAGAAAATGGAAATACTAATTATATTAAGAGTTAAATATGCGGTTCATCACTGTATTATAACGCAAATTCATCTCTTGTCACTAGATTTCGATTTGTATCAAAGTGATTATTGAACTCGTCAATTTATTCAATTAAATCATTCTGTTATGTTCCGTCAAGTTTAAGTTCGTTAAGTGGTGTAATTTAACAGCAAATTCGTCACTCCCTATTTTTCTTTTTCTCCCTCCTTTTATTCTTCTCCTTCTTCCTTCTGTTTCATTTCTTATTTCATGACACTAACTATTAGACCTGGCAATTTTCTGCCCCTGCGGGTCGATCCGTACCCGGTCAAAAATCCCGAGTACGAGTACAGATATGTGATACCCGTGAAAATTAGACTCGTACCGAAACTGAACCGTACTTTTTCGGGTCGGTTGACGGGTTACCCGGTTATTGGTATATAAAAGCCCTTAACCCTAATTGTCTAAGACATTTACCTTTTCTCTTCTTCTCCACTTCTGCCGCCTCCCTCTGTCTCTCTCACTCTCACCAAAAAAACCAGTCGATCTACTCTCTTAAGTCTTAACAATCATGGATCCACTCTCTCCGATCACGACCAGGCTACTTCACATCAAGTCCATGGCGCCAAGTCCTTTCTTAGGATCAGTTGCGCACAGATCTACCCTAGCTTCGCCTCCAGTCCCGTCGTCACTCTGTCGCTACGGCCATTGTTCGAGAAAGTAATCGACGGCAAAGGTACCACGGCCACACCATCGCCGACCATCACTCTTGACGGCGACAGCGACCAGATCTTGTTCGCTCCGTCGATGATTACTCCGGCTGGACCAGATCTTGTTCTTGAAAAGATCTACGGTAGAGGCACCACGGCACACCGTCGCCGACCGTCACTCTTGATCGCGACTGTGGCCAGATCTTGTTCGCTCCGTCGTCGACCAGATCTTCTTCTTGAGAAGATCTTGACTATTCTTTTGAAAATATGTTTTTTATTTTGTTAAATCAAGAAATTCTAATCTTTATTTTCAGAGTTCTTGCTCTTGTTATTGTGATATTCGTTGAATAAATGATTTTGATTGTTGTGTATTGAATTTTGATAGAGAAACTAAGAATGTGTGATGTTAGTAATTTGGAATTTTGAAGTTCTTATTGTAATCTGATTGTTGACGTTAAAATGTGCATAATTAAGTAATTAGTATGTAATTAAAATATATTTATTGAAAATAAAACAATTAATTATAAATTGGAATATACCCGCGGGTAATACCCTACTCGCAAGGGTAGGGTACGGATTGCCAAAAAGCATACTTGGGAAAAATCGGGTAAAATATACCCGATCCGTTTTTATCCGGACTCGACCGGGTTTTACCCGTATCCGGCGGGTATACCCGTTTGCCATGTCTACTAACTATAACCCAAGAATCTCTACCACAGAGCATAGCTAGGCTCCACCCCTAACCACCACGTGCAACCACAAGAAAAACCCAGCACTACCACCAACTACCAAGCATAGCCATGCCACCTCCCCATAATCACACTAATGAACACACACACACACATACACTGCCACCACCAACCCATACCATATTCACCATGAACACCACCCTAGACCTCCCCACCTCGCCACCACAAACCACTGCAGCCACTATTCGAGCTCACCTTCATCGCTTCATCGTCAACCAACACAACCACACCATTTTCAACAGCCCATGACCCCCTATCCTTATCGCCACAAATCCATTTCAGCCACCGCGCCATCAAACAACCACCACCTATCATTTCAAAGCCACCACCTACCCATAACGTCGATCTTGTCTTCTTTCTTCTTCTACGACCATTCCACTCGCCACCTCTAAGACCCCGCACTGCACCCCGTACCCACCGCCGTAGCCCCGTTACCAATTTTGGGATTCGTTGGGTCCTTCTTGAAGGTGTAGGATAGCTCGATTAAATCTAGTGTGTGTGTGTGTGTAGAGCCGAAGAAAGAGATATGGGAAGATCAGCAGGAGCCGTTTTGGTGATAGATTTTGGATTTGAAATAGGGGAACATATGAGGTTGATGGGGCATATGACTTTGAGTAATGTGTGTAAATGAATGAGAAGGAAATCAAAAAAAAATTCTCTCAAGATAGTGTTGTGATTGTGATGGTGGTGCTAGAAGTGGATAATGGTTGGGTGGCGGTAGTGCAGTTGGGTGGCGGCGGCGGCAACGGTGGTGAGTGGGTGGGCAATGGAGGAAGAAGAAGACAAAAATAAAAATAAAATAAAATAAAAACTAGACCAAAAAACAAAATAAAAATCAAAGTACTCTGTTTTGACGATTTTATCCCTAACTGAAGTCCCGCGTGGGCACTTAACTGGTCTCTAGTTAATTGAACCTAATGGAATGACTAAATTGAATAAATTGACGAGTTTAATGGTCACTTTGACACAAATCAAAGTTCAGTGACGAAAAATGAATTTGTGTTATAGTACAGTGGTCAACTACATATATATAATTCTTATATTAACTATTCAAACCTTATTTAGCCATTGGAAGCAGTTACAACCCCCCCCCCCCCCCAACCACTGCTTGAATTAATGACTAGGCACGTATTGTGGGTTGAGCATTTGCTTGAAAACGATATCCAAAAATGCTTTTTGTATGCGTTTTAGCATCACTCTTAAAACTATACATCCGGTAATTTTATATGGAATTTGTCATGTTATAGTAATTAGTTTTACATAATTTATATCCAATAATAGTTGACTTCGAAGCATAAAATCAGCCTAAATCACTAGTCGCTTCGGTCACTTGATCTTCTAACATCATTTCGCAGCCACCCCAAATCAACTTACAAACCATCATCATAGTTTACGATTCGCGTGAATGCGATGTTAAAAATATCACATGTTAACTATAAGTTTGTATACTCCTTGAACATAGCTTCACAGGCACCGACTTAAACAACTAACCATCGGCGTTGGTCAAAAGTCGATGGTTAAAAGTATATACTCCTTCATAGTTACTTCTTATGCCATCAGTTCTAACACCACAATCGACGTTGGTCAAAAGTCCCTACGTATAAGAAATGCATCCTCTTGTCTCACGATTTTTTTTTATCTTTGTAAAATTGTAGCATATTTTTTAGATGCAATTTGCCCATCTAAAGATTCATACAAATTGAACATCGAAAATTGATGCAAGTTACAGCATTTGCGAAAATAGGCGTTTGTCAAATGACATCTCAAATACACGTCACATGGCAAGTCAAATAAAAAATAACTAGTACAAGTGATATTTTATATTTAGAATCTATTAAACAATGCACAATAATGTAGAAAGTATAAAATAATGTCAAGTTTAAGACGAAAACAAACATATAAACACGAACGAATACAAATTTTTGAAGTAATAAAAACTTCTTAAGGTTCCTTGAAGGCCATTTTCTTTTCATATAGTCTAAATGATTTTAGACCATTCAGGACATATTCTGAAATAACTCTTCTAACTTTTAATCTTATAAGCACTCCCATTCAACGATCTTAAATAGTGAAGTCCATAAAATATTTATCGGTTTGCCATTTGAATCGGTCCACTCCATAAGAAAAAATAATTATGTAGACTTGTATCGAGTGAGATTAAAATTGAGGTGACATAATGTTACTATTATTGGAATAGTATATGTGTTTTAAAAATGAAATACAGATAGCACGACTAAAATTAATTGTCGGAAAACGAAAAATATGAGCCTAGCAAAAAAAAAAAAAACTCATATATGTGTGTGTATATGTGTATATATATATATATATATATATATATATATATATATATCATTATCATTTTAGTACGAAGGAGTATATATTGACTTTGAAGATCATTACTCACCTTGCCCAAAACCGAAAGGCAAAAAATGCTGCGGATTATTTTAATCTTCCTTCTCTATATTGGAATTGATGAATCGTATCGATTAAATTTGAAACAAAAACTTTGCCTGATTGACTTGAATTGAAGTTTTACAGAAGGGATTTGCCCCGTTTGGGTGTGTATTATTCACCTACCCCCATTTGCTTCACGGTCTTTATGTCTTCGTGGCAGAGTCCTGTTGGGCGCGTGCCCTAGCTCTTACTTTTGTTGCTCTCAGCAGGATCCGGTGGCGAGGATTGATTATATTTGAAGGTACTTCTTGGATAGTCTCTTTCCAATTATTTTATTTATTTTTCTTTTTTTTATTGGGAATATTTGCGCGTTCTTGATTAGCATATCGGTTAGTTTATTTTCATTTTATCGAGTTGTTTTTATCTATCTGGGTGGTCAAACTTGGCCTTAAATAGGAAGTTTTTGGACATGGGCTTGCTTGAATTGGAATTTGTCGGGCGGATTTGAGTACAGAGAGGATTTGCGTTGGATTTTGTCAAGAAAACGTGTTGGACTCCGTGTCTGTGTTTTCAAAAGGTTGGATGCATTAAACCACTGTTTGGGAATCTTGGTTTCGTGTTCTATTGTGGGGAATTTGAAATTTGAAATCTGGGCGTAGGGTTCACAGTTGGATTCTGAGTTGTTTTTTGTATTCAGTTGGGATTCAATTTTCAATAGCCAAAGATTCATTGGTGGCACCATTTTCAAGAACTTGGAATTACTTTAGGGGTTGGATTTGGATATAAGCGGAGCATCAATTGTTGCAGTTCTAATTGTTGATGCGATTGCAACGACAACTGAGCCTAGAGCTACAAGGGATCTGAGTCTTTTCAATCTGGAAATTGGTTTTTCCTCATTTGCTCTAATTTATTAGGGTTTTGCCAACTTCCTGTATGTTAACCAGGTGTTTCTAAAATAAGTTGCATTTGGTACTCATTTTCAGTAGTTAGATCAAATAATCCTGACTGTGTCTTTTGTTTCAGGAATTGGATTATGTGACAGTGGCCAAATGAGCATTTCACAATGAGTGAGACAAGAGGGCTGTGGGTAGATGGACGCCTCAGACAACTCATTGCCTGACCTAGTAGGTATATTGAAATCGTGGATCCCTTGGCGGTCTGAGCCAGCTAACGTGTCAAGGGACTTTTGGATGCCTGATCAGAGCTGTAGGGTATGCTACGAGTGTGATTCCCAGTTCACGTTGTTCAATCGTAAACACCACTGTCGACTTTGCGGCCTAGTTTTCTGTTCCAAGTGTACTGCAAATTGGGTTCCTGCACCATCTGGTGAGCGAGAGACTCCCAGGGAAGAGTGGGATAAGATTAGGGCCTGTAGTTACTGTTTCAAGCAATGGGAGCAAGGGTTGGTTTCTACTGCTGATAATGGTATTCAGGTTGCCAACCTTGATATTAGTACATCGCCATCAGCTACCAGTTTTATCAGCACTAAATCTAGTTGCACTGGTGACAGTAGCAGCATTACTTTGGCATCCGTGCCACAGTCAGTCAGCTCTTACCAACAAAATTCTTACCCTTCTGGTCTCAGTCCACGTCGATCAGCAGTAATGGAAGCAACTGAAGAAAGGCAAGACATAGTTGTGTCGGGGACTGATGAACACGTTGCAGAGATGGCGAATCAATCTCCGAATCAATTTCGGTTTTGCATGAACAGGTTTTATCCAGAACCCATTAATAACTTTCCTGCTTTTTTTACGCTTTATATTCTGAAAGTTGTAATTGAACAATGTCCTGCCATAATTTATACTAAAGTGGCAATAGCTTGACCTTGTTGAGCCAAGTTCACTTTGGAGCTTAAGTCTTAAGATTAATGTCATCACATGTTAAATCCCCTTTATCCTCCAAATATGTAGGTATAGCCTTTTTTTTCGACATTGTCAGAAGGGTTTATCCTATGAAGCACCGGTGCGGCACTTAGGGTGAAGCACCGGCACCGGATACGCGTCGGGTGCGGGTGCGGCACCGGTGCGTGTCAGGTGCGTGTCCACCATTTTTTTTTTTTTTTTAATTTCTTAAATCCCGGGTGCGGATCGACTCAGATCTGTCACCACCGGCGACCATCGGAAATTCCGGCGACCATGGGGAACTCCGGCGGCTACCGAAAATCTGAGAGGAGACACTGGAGAGAAGAAGAAGAAGGAGAAGAAGAAGAAGAAGAAGAAGGAGGAGGAGGAGGAGGAGGAGGAGGGGACTTACAGGCGACCCACTGCGGCGTCCCCGTGCGCCGAGTCCCGGCGACCCACTACTGCAGCGGCGAGCGCCTTGCGCCTGCTTCAGAGTCGCTACTGCTTCGATGTGCTTCTTCTCTTCTTCTTCTTCTTCTTCTGCTGACTTTTCTTTGTTGTTATGTTATATTATTTACATATTATTTAAGGACATTAGTTTTGTTATATTATGTAAAGACCTCAATGTTAAGTTATTATATAAATCAACCCCACTATTTCATAAAAATAGAAGTGATACCACATAAAATCTTTATTATGTTCAGTTTTTAAAATTTTAATATTTATAGAACAACCCATTAAACTTAACTAATTTGGTCGAAAGCTTTAAAATTTACAAAAGAACCCATTAAACTTAAAAACTCACTACTTTGGTTAGAATATTAATATCTTTTCACATATATTATGATTATTAAGATTTAAATTGTTTAAAAATTAAATACTAAGCATATATGATTAATAAAATATGACGTATCCCCGCCGCACCCGTATCCTAAAATTTTTAAAAATGCCGTATCCTCGTATCCGCACCCGTGTCGTATCCGCACCCGCACCCGAGTCCGTGCTTCTTAGGGTTTTTCTATACTAATGTCTTATCAAGAGCGCAATAACACGCGCACCCAATGTTGGTTGAGGACATACAACCCCCAATTACGTCTTTGGTACATATAGAGCACACACACTGTTGGACACTGCCAAGCAATACTGTGCAACCATGTCAAAAACAAAGAGATATCTTAGTCATTTGTAGTTTCACAGTCTACCTTTAGAGTTTTTCTGGTTCTATTTAGACCTTGGTAGGAACAAGGTATGTTTAACGGATGTCTCCGATGTCTGTGGGGAGTACTTTCTTAGATATCACTTCACACTTTCTTTAAAGAGTTTGTTCCACATAGCGAGCTACAGGCTTAAGACATGCAAGTCATTGTTTACGGGTAATTGAATTACCTCAGGCCTCTTTTCTTTCCCGCTTCTTGCTTTCGAACCTCCCAAGTTCCCGTCTCTCTTATCAATATTTTGCCTGATAGAGAATGGACTGAGTAATTTGTATATCAAACGCTCCCCCAACTTGTGGCTGCCTGATTATGTGCGAAGCGATAATCAAGGTACGCCAAGTGTACGAAATGGAAAGCAGTGCAAATTGCCCTAACACATGGGGTCCATTAGTACATGGGTCGGAAAGTGTGAATGCAGATCACGCGAAACTAGAGCTCTAATCTTATAGCATGTGAATCGTTAAGTGCTCATAAGCTTAACATGAGGCAATGACAGTGATAGATAGGCTCTCTCTCCCCCTCTTTCCCCCACCCCAATTTTTAAATGTCATGCTATTTCCCACACACTGAGTTCATACTGAGCTAGTAATTTTTGATGGAAAGAAGCATTATATATTGTATTAGTCCAGTGGAGTTGATTTAGTTACCTTATATTTGTGGTTTGTTGATTCCATACAAAATTAATTGTTGAATAGGAGTGATGATGACTATGATGAATTTGGAGTTTATCCGCAGACTCCAAATCAAGGCATTTTCCTCAGGTTAATGGTTTTTATGGCCAAGTTCAGTTTGATGGGATAGATGCTGATTATGGATCACGTAAAGTGCATCCTGACGGAGAAGCTACCGATGCAAAAAGCATGAGCAGCTCTTCATTACACAACTCTTTCGATTCTCAGGGTTCTGAAGGAGTGCAACAGCTTGTCAAGAAAGAAGATGAACGTGATACTGGTGATGAATGTGAAGCATCTTCCTCTTTCTATGTTGGGGAAGATGTTGATGCTGAACCTGTTGATTTTGAAAACAACGGAGTTCTATGGCTTCCCCCTGAACCAGAAGACGAGGAAGATGAAAGGGAAGCTCTTCTGTTTGATGATGACGATGATGATGGGGATGCTACTGGAGAATGGGGATATTTACGTGCTTCAAGCAGTTTTGGAAGTGGGGAGAATCGTAGTAGGGACAAGTCAAATGAGGAGCACAAGAGGGCCATGAAGAATGTGGTTGACGGGCATTTCAGAGCTTTAGTTGCTCAGCTGTTACAGGTTGAGAACCTGCCTATGGGTGAGGAAGACGAAAGAGAGAATTGGTTAGAGATAATTACATCTCTCTCATGGGAGGCTGCTTCTATATTGAAGCCAGACATGAGCAAAGGCGGGGGAATGGACCCAGGAGGATATGTGAAGATTAAATGTATAGCTTCAGGGCGCCGTTCTGAGAGGTTAGGCTGCTCTAATTTTTACCATTGTGCTTCTATGTCTATCATGCTTCTTCCACATTTTTTCACTGATAATTCTAGATACTAACCTATCATACCACGACTGGTTGACTGCAAAGTTAAACCTATGACATTGGTTCTCTATTCTGATTTTACGCCAGTTATATACTTTTGTTCTTCTTCTTTGCCACCCATTTGAGGCAAAAATGGGACCACTGCCTTCTGTCAATGTTCTGCAGTAAGCAGCATTCTTTATTCCTTTCTCCTTTCTATTTCGAGTTATGAAGTTTCAAATATGGGGTCGCACATGGGTTGTCAGTGCTATATAGATCTAAGTTATGTCTGGCGATTATTTATGAATGTGGACCTGGTATTTGAGACTATGATTTGGGCTCCACATGATGTAGATGGTTTCGTGTTATGAGGGTGCTGTGGATTTACTCTAATTGGCCAATTATTGGGGCTGTCAAACCAGTGATGAACTGCTTTGACTAGTTTAATGAGTAGCTTGGCTGTTGGTCGCAGAATAACCCATCCTCTTGAACTATACAGTGATCAAAGTTTTCAGTGGACTCCTATGAGATCAACGTAGTAGGCTAATCATCTAGGTATTGAGAGAAAAAGAAACATTCATGTTCTCTTCATTGGTTTGAGAAACCCACGATAGATTTACTGGGGTAGCTGGACGTTATGCAGAAGATTTTATAGCAGACATGGGTTACCACGTGGTACGTGTCGAATATTATCTGTGTGATTATATTGTGTTGACATCCAAGTAAAGGTAGTGAATTCTGGATAATTCCAGGCTCATATCAGGGTTCCACCTAAAGTTATTGCCTTTGTTCCTTTCGTGGATGTTTCTAGATTATGATATGCTGACGTGCAAGTCAAATTAGAAGGTTGTGTTCTGGGTGTTAAGTTACACTTATGGGATATGAGATGGTTCTTCTTCTTTGTTCTCTCTGTGTGTATGCGAGTCTTATACGTACAACTTCAGTAGAAACTACGAGTGAACCTGATTGTTGAGGTGTGTTGAATATAGTACTTTTGTTTCTACAATACTACCAATCTGTGTATGCCCTAGTCTAGTCATATCTATGCTTTCCCCTCTTGGACTACGTTATGTTAGTTTTTTTTTTCCTTTCAAAATTTTGTTTCTTCTTTGCTCATGAATATTTTGGTTTTAGTATGGTGGTCAGAGGAGTTGTATGTAAAAAAAACGTGGCTCATCGGCGGATGACATCAAGAATAGATAAACCTCGCTTTTTGATTCTTGGAGGAGCTCTTGAGTACCAGCGGGTTTCTAACCTCTTGTCAAGTTTCGATACTCTGTTGCAACAGGTTGTGACTACTAACCTTTCTTGTATTTTCAGCACATGAAACTTTAGCTACTTGCATGTTCTCATTTTGATCATTTGAGTTTAGTTTCTTATTTCTTCAGTCTTATGCTTTTACTTCTTTGTGTAGGAAATGGATCATCTGAAGATGGCTGTAGCAAAGATAGATGCACACAATCCTGATGTCCTTTTAGTGGAGAAATCAGTTTCACGGCATGCACAGGAGTACCTTCTTGCAAAAGACATATCACTTGTTCTCAATATAAAAAAGCCGCTTTTGGAGCGCATAGCACGATGCACTGGTAGTCAGATTGTCCCTTCGATCGATCATCTCTCATCTCAGAAGTTGGGATATTGCGATATGTTCCACGTTGAGAGGGTTCTGGAAGAGCATGGATCTGCTGGACAGGATGGGAAAAAGTTGGTGAAGACATTGATGTATTTTGAAGGGTGTCCAAAGCCACTGGGTTGCACCGTAAGTGTATTACAACCGATAATACTTTTCGGTGCACTTTATTGATTGGTGTATGTATATATCTATAAAATTCGTGTATGTATATATCTATTAAAATGCAAGATTTTTGTGTTGGTGCTGTTTCTAATCCTTGTACAGACTTTGAGAGTTTTAATGTCTTCTATATGCTTGTTTGATGACCGTGACTAGATAGGACAATTTGGTGCGGCTCAGAATTGGTTTTCCGAACATGCACGTTCACATTTCAATGAATGAGTTCCCTGTCGATCCTCATATCTTTTAAGTGCCTTGTGGTTGATTTTATAGCCATGTAACATATTATATATGATTTTCTCATTTTTGGTTGTTTCAGATACTACTCCGAGGTGCAAATGGGGACGAGCTGAAGAAAGTGAAACATGTGGTCCAGTATGGAGTTTTTGCTGCTTATCACTTAGCTTTGGAAACGTCTTTTCTTGCTGATGAAGGAGCCTCTTTGCCGGAACTACCATTGAACTCTCCATTAACTGTGGCACTTCCAGATAAACCATCAAGTATTGACAGGTCCATCTCGACTATACCTGGATTCACTGTCCCTGCAAATGAAAAAACTCAGGGGTCTCAACCTTGTGGTGAACCACAACGGTCCAACAGTGTGCCCACTTCTGATATGGTTTCTACCATCACCAACATTCCAGTTCCCAGTACGGAAATTAAACTGTTGCCTTTGGTACCTAATGCTCCATGCTCTCGGTACACAGAGCCTAGTTCGAATTTTTCCAACCCCACTGCTTCTTTTTCTTCCATTGCTTCTACAGAGCAAGGTTTTTTGACTTCAGGTGATCCCTTTCCTTTTCATGCACTATTGCAGAAAAGGATAGCGGGTTCACATGGGAATCCAGAGTCAAACACTTCGGCAGTCAACAAGGGCGAAGATGTCATTGTGGATCATCCTGCAAACGGTTTTGGGCCTCCACAGGCATTGGGACAAGGAGTCACGCTTAACAAATCACAAAATGAAGGCAATGTGATTTTTCCTAGTCAAACTAGTTCTGATCCATCAGCTTTGCAACCAGATGGGAGAAACATATTAGGGGAGTCTGCCTCTTCAAAGGAAGAGTTTCCTCCGTCGCCTTCTGACCATCAGAGTATTTTGGTTTCCTTGTCATCCCGCTGTGTATGGAAGGGAACTGTCTGTGAAAGGTCCCATCTCTTTCGTATCAAATACTACAGCAACTTCGACAAACCATTGGGCCGTTTTTTACGAGACCACTTGTTTGATCAAGTTAGTCCCCCATTCTGTATCCCTGACTGTCTCCCTGTGTTTTGAATGTGTGTTTTTTGTGTTTTTTTTTGTTTTTTTTTGTTAGTAGAAATGTTTTCTAATGTATTTGTGCTAAGGAAGTCTTACTTTTGTAGAGTTACAGATGTCGTTCATGTGAGATGCCATCAGAAGCACATGTTCATTGTTATACTCATCGACAAGGAACCCTAACCATTTCAGTGAAGAAGTTGCCAGAAGTTCTCTTGCCAGGTGAGAAGGAAGGAAAGATTTGGATGTGGCATAGGTGCCTGCGGTGTCCTCGAAGTAATGGTTTTCCTCCCGCAACGCGAAGAATAGTCATGTCTGATGCTGCTTGGGGTTTGTCCTTTGGGAAGTTTTTGGAGCTCAGTTTTTCAAATCATGCAGCTGCAAGCAGGGTTGCTAGTTGTGGCCATTCTCTACATAGAGACTGCCTTCGGTTCTATGGGTATGCTCTCATTTGCTGTGTGTTTCAATATGCCGTATATCATTAAGCAGTATAATTTTTTTTACCTTAAGTAAATGTGGCTGGCATGTTTAGCATGATGCCTATTGTGGTACATAAGCATTATTGAGTGTAATGTCTACGTAACCTCTTGCATCGTTGTGGTCGTGAAATGAAATATTACAAGCTCAGTCATATTTCTGGTTCAGTTTGTTACTAAAAAATATCTTCAGTTGGAGTTGAAATTAAAAATATATTTGCTGCCTCAATTTTAAATCGTTGTGTCTTGACTTATATTGCACCTGCAGATTTGGGAAGATGGTTGCATGCTTTCGATATGCATCGATCGATGTTCACTCGGTCTACCTACCTCCGCCCAAACTTGATTTCAGTTGTGAGAATCAGGAGTGGATACAAAAAGAAATGAGTGAGGTGCAGTAATTCTCTATATCCTGTGTCTGTTGAACTTTTTATATTCCACTCTGCTATGTAAACTTAATATGTGCATCAATCAAACAGGTGGTTACCCAGGCAGATCATTTATTTTCTGAAGTACGCAATGCTCTGAGTCAAATTGTGGAGAAAAGATTCAGCACAGGTTCACTTAACAGTGGCTTGAAAAATCTCGAGTCAAGACGCCATATAAAAGATTTGGAAGGGATGCTGCGGAAAGAGATTGCAGAATTCATGGTGAGGCTTTAATAAATGCTTTATTGCGAGAACTTGCTTATAGATGAATCACAGGCTCGTGATGATGGTTGGTCTTTCACTCACATAAGTTACATAACCTTTTATGTGAACCAAGCCATCCGTTGTGCCTATGTGGGACGGATATGAGATGTACTTTTGACCTTCTGTACAAGTACTGCATTTTTTGCTCCTTTTCATTCTTAGGGTGATTCCAAAATTGCCTTACTGTTTCACAAATAACTGGCGTTCTTACCCTGCTTTTCAGAAGTTCCATTTAGTAACTCATGTTTCTTCAAGTGCATGAAGTGCATTAATTCTTCTTTGAGTTCTGTTGGATGAGGTACTAATATGATGCACTAAAGATACTTGACATACTGACTTTGGATGCATTCAAGAAAGACGGGGAAGTAAACTTAGAAAAGTCGTGATATATTCCAAGAAGGTTTTAGATATGTACATTGTCGAGATGTAGAATGTTTCTACTTTCTGATAGATTTAATGATTTCTCGATGCAGGAATTACGCCAGAAAATTTTTAGTAAGGAGGCAAAAAAGGGCCAACCTGCCATTGATATTTTTGAGATTAATCGACTGCGAAGGCAGTTACTCGTCCAGTCTTATATATGGGATCACCGCCTGATTTATGCAGCCAACTCAGAGAAAAACAACCTTCAGGGTGATCTGAATGGCGGGGGTTCAGAAATTGCGGAGAAAGCATGTTTTAATGAGAAGCTCATTGATTCGAATATTCCTGCTAGTCTAGGGAAAGGTTCAAGTAGTTGTGACTCTATTCTTGGGGATGCAAAGCTCAATGAAATTTCGAACCAGGAAGGAGAAATTGCTAGCCATATGAACCAGCCCGAAGTAATTTATCAAGGAGGTGACTTAAGCTTAGATACGAGTAAAAGTAAAGAACATCGTGCTAATCTTTCTGCTGGTATAAATATCTGTGAAGCAACTGATCCTCTGGAACCTCACACAAGTTTTCGTCGGGCCCTCTCTGATGGGCAGTTCCCCATTATGGCAAGTTTGTCAGACACACTCGATGCAGCATGGACTGGTGAAAATCACCCAGGAAATCAAAAGGATAATGTTTCTTCATTTCCTCAATCAGTTGGGGCAGATTCTTCTACATCCATCGGGGTGGCAGAAAGGTTGGACTTGGACGACCATGCGGCTGAGCAGAATGGGCCCAATGTGTCCTATTCTCCTCCCGTGTTGTCCTCAAGAGTCTCGGATAGTATGGAAGACTCTGTGAGCTGGTTGGGTATGCCCTTTCTTAACTTTTACCGCTCATTGAATAAGAACTTCATAGGTAGTGGTCAGAAATTGGATACGCTTAGTGAGTATAATCCAGTATACATCTCATCATTTCGAGAGGCAGAACTCCAAGGTGGGGCTAGGTTACTTCTGCCTGTTGGTGTTAATGACACTGTTGTCCCGGTGTATGATGATGAGCCCACTAGCATCATATCTTATGCCTTGCTTTCTCCTGATTATCTTGTACAACTATCTGATGAGTTTGAAAGACCTAAGGACAGCGGGGATCTTACTTTGTCATCTCAGTCCCTCGATTCAGGGAATTTCCTATCTTTCACTTCTTCCGATGAAATGGCATGGGAATCTTACAGAAGTCTGGGATCTACAGATGAGAGCATTTTATCCATGTCCTCATCTCGTAGCTCCCTGGCTTTGGATCCGCTGTCATACACAAAAGCTTTGCATGTAAGAGTTTCTTTTGCTGATGATGGACCCCATGGTAAGGTTAGATATACAGTGACTTGTTACTATGCCAAGCGGTTTGAAGCCTTGAGGAGGATATGCTGCCCATCTGAAATGGATTTCATTAGGTCTCTTAGTCGTTGTAAGAAATGGGGAGCCCAAGGTGGCAAGAGCAATGTTTTCTTTGCAAAGACCTTAGACGAACGTTTCATAATCAAACAGGTTACAAAGACAGAGCTGGAATCATTTATAAAGTTTGCTCCTGGATATTTCAAGTACCTTTCTGAATCAATTGGCACGGGAAGTCCGACATGCCTGGCAAAAATTTTGGGGATTTATCAGGTATATCTTGAGTGAATGAAAGCTATTTTAGCTTTTTAACATAGACTAATAGACGATTAGACTTTGCCCAAGCATCCGAGTTTAGTTAGACTTTTTGCCTGTGACTTGTGTTGCTGCTTGATGTGTCAAATAGAACAAATTTGTTGAGGTTTCTTCTTAATGTGCCTTGCATCCGTATACTCATTTTGATTTTTCTTTAATTTCAGCAGAGAAACAAGTAATTCTGCACATTCGATAGTTCTTTTAGTGTGATTCATTTATTCAATTTGCTTTTAAAAAGTTTAGGATCTCTAGAATCCATTCTATAGGAGGTGCCTCGATTTCAAAAGCTCAAATTGGCAACACAGATTCATGAGCACACGCGCGCACAAATACTGTATCCATGTGTATGGTAAGTAAAATTTTATGAATAAAGCACCAGAAAGGGTTGTAACCCGCTGCCATAAATTTACTGGCCCAAAAAACTACACACTCGACAACGCATCAATACAAGGTCTGTATAGTGACGCTTGCAGCTGGCATCTTACTATTAGCAGTTAGCATCCTACAACAAGGTTATCACATTGGCTTGCTATGGTTAATTGTTAACCATTGACTGGTGGGCTGCCGCTGGCACTGTTGTGGCTAGTGACGACGAGTATGTAGGGGTTTTAGCTTCAGAACCTTGGTCATTTGCAAGTTAGTTGTCAGCAACCAAGTTGGTGGCAACATCCACCGGTTGACATTAGTTTCAAATTTTATGCAACATTGCAATGAATTGTTTTAGAAGTACAACCACAATTAGACACGGCAAAATATTGTCAGAGTAATAACTAATACCTTTTTGGTGGTTGAAATTTGCTTTGTTTTAACATTTTAGTATACCTTTTTTTTTGTGTGTAAGATCAAGTATCGAGCACCTCGTTTTTGTGGAATTATGCAGCTATTCATATATGTCTATGGTCCCTGAAATCGACTTAGAAATGTCAAATTGTATACGCTTCCATCTCTAACATACATTACTCCATTGAACTTTAAATATATTTGTCCACTCTACATCTAGGTTACATCAAAGCATCTCAAAGGAGGAAAAGAATCAAAAATGGATGTGCTGGTTATGGAGAACCTTCTGTTTGGAAGAAATTTGACACGGCTCTATGATCTTAAAGGATCTGCTAGATCAAGGTATAATCCAGATTGTAGTGGAAGTAATAAGGTTTTGCTGGATCAGAACTTGATTGAAGCAATGCCAACTTCACCTATATTCGTTGGAAACAAGGCAAAACGATTGTTGGAAAGAGCTGTTTGGAATGATACTGCTTTTCTTGCAGTAAGTTTTGCAATTACAACCTTCTTTTTATTGTTTTGGTGCTGCATAAAGATTTTATTCCGTGTAGAATTCTCCATTTTTAGGAGCATGTTTTCTCCATGATTTTGCTTTGTCAACTGTTAAAACTTTACTTCATCATTTTCAAAAGGATCGACTTTGACAGGGGGGAGGGCTGAGCGAAACTCGCGAATATATTCTCTACGCATATGTTTTCTGTTTATCCAAAAGAATAAGTGCTTGTTTCTTAATTCAACACGTTAAACGCTATGCTTGCAGTCGATTGATGTAATGGATTATTCATTACTGGTTGGCGTGGATGAAGAGAAGCATGAACTCGTTCTTGGGATAATCGACTTCATGAGACAATATACATGGGACAAGCACCTGGAAACATGGGTGAAGGCTTCTGGCATACTTGGTGGATCCAAGAGTGCACTGCCAACGGTAATTTCACCAAAGCAATACAAGAAGAGGTTTAGGAAAGCCATGACTACCTATTTTCTGATGGTCCCAGATCAGTGGTCACCTCCGACTATCATAGCAAGCAAGTCCCAGACTGATCTACGCGAAGAAAACACTCAAGGTGGTGGGACCTCTGCCGAGTGATTTTTTAAAACCAGTGTGCTTGTATATTCAGACAGTACGTTGGCACTTGTCCATCCAGTTTCTGTTACCATTATTCCATTCTTTCGTTGGCAGCTCCATTTCTATTCTCGACAAGACTGGCAACTGATTGCTACTTTTCGAAGATGCAGAAAACTGCTGTTGAAGCCATGAAAATTTCTCCAGGGTACACATATTAGGTGCCTTCCAAGGAAGCTTTTGTACATTTCTTTCTTGTATCTGTAGCTATTCAATATGTATATGGATTACGATGATGCAATTGCATTTTTTTGTTGTATCATATCCAAGATTATGAAACACCAGAAATTGAATATATAAGTTCTGGGGTTCATTTCTCTTCATCCAAAGTTTATCTTGGGTGGTCAAATGTTGAGAGGTGATTAACCTTGCTGTAAAGTGTAAACTCCGTGTTTGTTTCATGGCTACATGGGTGATACTCTTCATTAGTAGGCCTCAAAGCACGACTGTTGTAAGGATTGAATTTTCACATTGGCACCTTTTGCTTTCATTTTCCTTTCTCTTGCTTTTCCTCGGTAAAATCAATAATGAGCTCTCTCGCCCATTCCCCGTTACATTATTTATTTGTCTCGTTTTTACCAAAGAACAAAAATGATGGAGCAGCTCATTAAAAGTGATATACTCCATGGAAGTTGAAGAGAAGATCTGCCTGTTATTGCAAAATGAAGTTCTCTCTGTGCTTATTACAGTATTGACACTTGACCATGCATTGAAAGCAACAAACTAGTTGTGTAGATGTACTGACATACTATAATTGACTGACGTTAGCATCTGATCAGCAGAATGTGCTGAATCCATTCCAGTTGTAATCTTTTGCCTCGACGGCATCGTTGTCAGCAAGCTCACTATGAGCAATCAGGAGCCAGCTTCTTTGAAGAAGTTCAACAATATCAGCGTCTCTGTAGGTGTTGAACATGGCCAGTCAACAACTGAGTTTCACAGACATTCAAAGCAACAATCAGATCGGCTTACCTTGAATTACAAGGTAACCTTGTAAGCTCTTTGTCCAGACGAGGTCCCTCATCGTACCCTTCGCATGTTATCTCTCCATGATCATCTCTGTAACAAACAATACCCGCAGCTTGGTCTTCAAAAACCTACGAGAAGTTGGATCACAACATGTCTGTGCATGAACTGAGCGTAAAACCCAAATCCGAAAGACCAAGTTGCCAAGGGTGCTACATACCTTGTTCTTGAAGGAGGATCTGATCTGAAGCTGGTGTGTGTTCTTAACTGAGCTATGACATTGTGCAAGCATCAAGACCCTACTAGCAGAGTTGTTTACTGAACATGGTTTCTGAACTGTGATAGAAGGGGAAGGAGAGCATCTTAAGGCCATTGATTGGATCTTGGGTACAAGAAAGGAGGTGATTATATCAGTGTTATGGGTCTTGAACAGGATGTAGCTATGATTGAAACTAGGATATCATGATATGTGGTTTATAATACGGTTTTAGGGTTGTCCGCCGAGTTAAAAGTTAATTAACGTCTAATCATGTTGCATTAGTTAAAGAAAATGTACAATACAGGTGGGTCCATTTAGCTTATCTTGATGCTGGTGAGGCCTGAGTCATATAAGTTTGTTGATGGCATGCCCACGTCTGATTATTTGTCTTTGTGGGTGGATCACAAGGTACATACTAAAATATTCTATTGGATGATGTTAATTCGGAAAATAATAATGAGTGTGATGACATGACACTAATGTTTCATTTGTCTGTCCAAGGCTAGGACTTTCTTGCTAATTCTTTGTTAATATTATCACCTAGTAACCCTTTACGAAATTCCTTGTACTTTGATTGGCTTATTGACATTTTGATGTTGTACGTTAGGTAGTACACCCTCAACTGATTGGGGGTTGTGTGTGTGTGTGGGGGGGGGGGGGGGGTGGGGGGGGGGGGGAGGGTGTCAATTGACCCCTTTAGGGAAAATTGGGTAGGCCTTGAAATTTGTGGTTTTATGTTTTACAAACTTCCTCTAAGTAAAAGTTCCCTTATTAGATTTGAATATCTAATGGACACCCACACACATGTAAGAAGTACTTAATTCAGACTTACCTTATTTTAATAGTTTCCTAAATAAATTAGAACCCATTCCATAGTATTGTTCTTTTTCCAAAAAGGAGAAGTTTGGCAACAAAACGTCTTGCTGCCAAAGATAGTAAATAGCCTTAGAAGTTGTCACGTGACCCTTTCTTAACCTTAATTTGTAGTTTCAAAATCCTAATCTTATCTTTATTTCTATTTTTAACCCTCTGATTTCACTACCGGACACCACCACCTCAACCCCCTACCAACACTGTCACCCACACCATAAAACCCACCATCATCGCGCCACCAAAACCCATCACCGTCGCACCATTGGAAAAGCATGTGCACGCACATGCACAGACAACTTTGTCATCCTCATCGTAGCAAACCTCGCCATCGTTAATGCTTCCTTAAGTATTTGCTCAGATTCTAAGTTCTCTTTTCTAGTTTTTTAGATGGCCAGAATTTGCAATTGTACAACAACAAAACCTGCAAGTTTGCTGCTAATGAGCTTGAGGTACGTTAAGGTTGGGTTTTGGGTTTGGTCTCTGAAGTGGCGTTTGATGTTTACCTCTACTATCACCAGCTCGTCAACTTTCGAACGCCATGGCCCCCGAATAGGTGGCAAGAGGTTTGATGAGGAATTGAAGGTTGCAATCATAAATATTTGAATATCGGGGTTTATGATATAAAACTCTTCTTAAAACCAATTTAAGAAATGGATCCTTGTCGTAAAAAAATGTACAGGACCGAACTAGGACGATAATAGATCTGCAAAGCACAACACGAGAGGAAAATCTCTGATGCTTAAGTCAGAACTTATGTAGAGTAAGATTCCGAGTAAGATTCCGAATAAGATTAGGATTTTGAATAAAAACATGAAGCATGCAGACAGTAGAAGTCAGGCGTACCAAGACATATGAAGGCATTAGTAGGGAGTTATAGGAGGTTTTCTTCTCCTAGCGGGGGCAATTATTGAGAGATAATTATCGTAAGGGATTATGTTGCTTACTACACATAGATTGTAGTTCTATTAAAGCGATGATTTCAAAATCTTCTAAGAGATATAAGATATGTCAAAGTAAGATAGTAAAAAATACATGCAAGTCCTTATTCAGTGTTTGACCACAAGAAGGACAGTATTGTTGGTGTATTTTTTTTCCAAATCATTAGCCCCTTGTACAAAAGGGAAGTAACTCATAGCTCTATCCCGGGCATGTCACCTCTAACGGACATTTAGAGGGAGGGTCACTGATCTACTCATTTTGCATTGGATAAAGTGCAAAGCAATAGCTCATGGAGTTCCCCATTTGTCAGAATAAGCCTAAATTTGGCCACGTATGCTCGTGCGCTCGACTGGCCAGAAGGACAAAAGAAGAGCGTTGGAAGCTTGACTGCTAGGGTTGCCGGCTAACATAATGCTTAATCGGGGTTGCGGTATGACCCTGATGTATACTTTATTGTAACTATTTTGAGTTCAAAATATTTGGTGAGCCACGAAACACGATTTTATACCAAAGTGTTGTGATAAAATATTGTAATTAAATTATACCAAAATGACCCTCATACAACATTTTTTTTTATACCAAAAATGACGTGGTAAAAAATTGTATGAGACTGGACGAGCACGCGAACAAGAACAAACACTGACTTGCCTCAAGGAGTTTTGGTGGAGAATTTGCAATGCTTAAGTTATAACTTATGTTGGATAAGATTATGAATAAGATCATAAAGCATGCAGAGAGTAAAAGTCAATCGTACCTTAGATTATGAGGTACTTACATGGAGAGGTAGAGGATTTTTTTCTTTTACTAGTGAGAGGCAATTGCCTTGGAGGTAGTTATCTTAAGATTTTCATTATTATCTGGTTATTGTAGTTCTATTGAAGCGAAGATTTTAGAGTGTCCCGAAAGACTTAAGATACAAAAAAGAAATATACATCCTTATTCAGTGTTTGACTGTATAGTGGTGCCCCCATTAGGACTCATGGCAACTTTAATATTATTATGTTGCCTTTTGCATAAACATGGTTTGTTGCTAAGTTTCTCCCATCAAAACAAAATTTTGGGCGAATAAGCATTTTGCTTTACATTTCTTTAACAAATTGCATATTTTGTTTCCATCTTCCAACTTTCATACCTCAACTGACCAATTGTTTCACGTTGTCGAAAATTTGACTATCATAAGATCCCAACAAATTAATAAGCAAGAAATAACACAAGAAGACGTTGAAGGGGTACCACAACCTGTGATACTACGTATTGTGTTGGATTAATTGCACGACGAACCTTATTTTGAGGTCATGTTCACTAAACATTCTGAGGTTTCAATTTTGGCAACCAATTCCATAGACTTTTTTATTGGTCCTTAATTAACCGATGAAGGTTTTTTTTTTTTTTGTGCGTGTCAATTTGGATGGACGGAGGTTAGCCATAAAGGGGCAAAAAGTTAACTTGACTTCAAATAGGAGAGTCAACTCAGAGGTCTAAGTCAACTCGGTGAGGGAATACAAAACTCATTAATGGCTCATCTCGGGCGTGCATCATTTTCGGCGTGGAATCCCACCTTACTCCACACCATCATTCAATTGTTGGATATATGCCATTCAATTGATGGATACGAGACACGGATGTTCGGAAAACACTTAAAGTTTTTTAGGATTAGATTGAGTGAATTAACTAAAACAAAACAAAAGTGAAAACCAATTTGATTCAAAAGTATGGAGGTTGTTGATCTCATTTCTACTTAGGGTTGAGTACGATTCGATTGATTCGTTTTGAAGGCTAAATACCAAACGGAACCGACCATCATCAATTTGAAAAAAACAAAAAAATCGTAATTGAACGGTTCGGTTTCGACGGCTGGATGGATCAAATGGATTAATTTTGACTTATTAACCAGTTCGGGCTTGTATTAGACTTGTTTGGGCCCACTATGGACTATTTGGCCTTTGTAATACATATAATCACAATATTTTTGGAGCCTACCTATTGAAATTAGGGTAGGGTTTACCTATACATGTTGCGGTAAAAACTAAATAATAACTAGAAAATTTATACATTTTTAATTGAATACATATAGGTTCCGTTCAGTTAGGTTTGGAACGATTTGATTTGAAAAAGGTTCTAAAGCGATGTTTCTCTAAATCAGTTTGTGATCCGTCCATTGGGTCGGTTTGGTTTGAAAGTTAAATTGGTTTGAAAAGTTTAAATGCTCACCTCCATTTCTATTTTTTTATATTGATGTTGCAGAAAGGTTCAAATAAATCTAAGTAATTTTTTTTTCTTTTTAGGACTCCTATGGTTCTCCTGGTGTGTTCTATCAATTTGTTTTTAATCTATCTGGGTTCATAAAAAAAAAATTCGATATGAATTTATCAAACGTGCATTTAACAACCAAACCTAATTTGTCTTCTAGCACCGGAGAGGTGCGTGGGGGTGGGGGTCGGAGGTATATCATGGTTCATCTGTATAGTTGATTGAACCTTTAAGGGTAAGGGTATGATGGTCATTTTATTATTTTTATGAGAGTAATAATTGATGGAAGAACGTTAATTAATATTGCGCAACAATTTCAAAATTGAAGGTACTAAGTGTCAAAATTAAAGCTTGAAAATGTGTGTAATTAATCACATTGAATTATTGGCAATAACAACACGATTCTTTATACTTGCATGGATTCTTTACACTTGCATGACGGCTCATAAAACATGACAATCTGTATTGATTGTTAGTAATTGCTCTAGTACTTTCTAGAAACTTATTAAAATGCCATCACTTTTTATTAAATCAAGTCTTAAAAATAATATTAGCGACATAAACAAAAGGCTATTTATTTTAGTCTCTCCATTATTACATATTACATAATTATATAGTGACGATTTTGTGGACCAGTAATAGCAAAAAAAGTTGTGTTCGGCAGGCCCAGCCCACAACTATTAGGAATCTTACAGGCCTAAGTCGGTCGCAATTGTTGCGGCTGATTGGTCAAAAATCCAAGCAGCGAGAAGCACCGAAATCGAAGCCCCAGCTTACGCAAGGCATCAAAATAGGAAAATCAGGAGCCCTAAAAACTCTTGGTGAATAATTCACCGCCCTTCGACCTTCGATCCAGAAAGATAGTATAAAGTAGAGCCCTCGCCGGATCTCTTTCACCTTTTCCGGTGATCTTCCTCTCTCTCCTCTGATAACTGGTACGGCCTCCTTCTCCGATCATTCCTTTTAGACGCCTCTGCACTTCGATTATCAGCTATTTTGTGTGGCTGTTTGAGCTTCTCTATCCGGTTCCTTGTTTTTGGTGCGTTAGTTATGGTTTATCAGCTAGTAGGTTCGCTTGATGAACTATGAAGTTCCGTATGTTTTTAATTCTATGAAGAGAGGTTCCATCACCTATAATGTGCTTTTTGTGTATTGCTCATGTAATATGATTTTTCTTTATGCATAATGTGTGTTTTGTTTGAGCTTTGCTATGGTGTTTTAGGTTTATGAGCTATTTGTTGCGCTTGATTAACTACTTTATAATGTATGCTTGATTTTCTGAAATGAGGATCTGTCACCTATAAATGTGCTTTTTGGATATAGCTGTATTTCATGTGATATGAAATTTTTTTTTTGTGTGCGTAATGTTGTTTTGAGGTACGATCACGGTATTACATGAATTTTTTCGTTGATATTATGTGTGGTTTATAGCGTGCGTGTCTTCGGTGAGAACAAGAATAAAGTAGCTGAGTCCGTGGATATAGAGGCATATCTTGTGTGTGTTATTGGTTAAACCTTAGTTGCACAAAGCCGGGGCGGGGGCGGGAGCGGGAGCGGGAACATGGGCGGGGAAGCGTAAGCACCAAGAAGAATCTGAGGTTGGGAGCGCCTTGAATAAATAAATGCGTAAAGAGTATTATCATTTGTTTAGTATAGTTTACATAGACAACAACAACAGACAAGGAGACTTTAAGGACTTGAAGGAAGAGAGAAACAAGGAATCGAGTTGAAAAGAGCTTGATTTTCATGTATTCTATCACTTGTTCTATGCATCTCTATCCAGCTAGCGGGATCGAGTTCCCATCTTAGCTTGGGACGAGATCCCATGGAGCTCCTAACTTGGGATCGCAAAAGCGAGTTTCCGAGAGAGAAACGTCACTATATTAGGAGTTTCCTGCAACTAAGGGTTAAACTTGTGCTAGGGTTGGTTCGTACGACTATTTGAGCTTCTCTATCCTGTCAGTTGTTGGTGGTGCATTTTAGTTCTTCGAGTTTGTGTTGCTGTAGTCAGGGTTTATCAGCTATTTGTTTCGCTTGGTTAACTAGAACGCTAAGTATGTTTAAAGAGGCTCTGTCACCTATAATGCTTATCCAAATGTTGCTGTATCTCATATAATATGATATCATGCAATATATTGTACATTTCAAGCCTTGAATACATATGAGTAGGGATATGAAGCTCGGGCTTGTTGTTATATTGTGTAGTGTATGCTCAACAAAAGTTTGCTACTTGGGGGTTATACATTATGTATTGTGCTTTTCGATTATCTGTGTTGTTTTGATATACTTGCTATTTTGATATACTTGCTATTTTCTCTTATGTGTTTTAATTTTACTTTTTATAATTTTGCCTAAAAATCATTTGATACTGCTAGTGTTAAATATTGTGGATATTGCATATCTTGCTAGGCGATATTAAAGGGCATTTCTTGTATGCTTATATTTTGCCTCTTTCTAGGATTTGTTCTAAATTTAGGGCCTATCGGCTAGTTTGTGCTTTGAGTAGTCAAATCTGCCAACTATTTGTCGTCCCTATTGTATTTACTATGTTTTCTGGATTCCAGAGCAGGATCTGAACGAAGGTTAGAGTAAGAATGACGATAAATCAAATGAAGATTGTCGAGTTGGAGGAAGGGTGGTCCTTCATGCAGAAGGGGATCACCAAGCTGAAGCGAATTCTAGAAGGATTGCCTGAGTCACAGTTCAACTCAGAGGAATACATGATGCTATACACGTATGTTCCTCTGGCCTTAGTTTTTTAAGATTTCTTCGTGTGTCAAGCTAATAGTTTTCCCTTTATGCTGATTACAGCACTATCTACAATATGTGCACCCAGAAGCCTCCACATGACTATTCGCAGCAGCTATATGAGAAATACAAGGAAGCATTTGAGGAGTACATCAATTACACAGTAAGGAAACTACTGTTGGAACTTTATATGTTGCCACTTGTCTTAACTTAACTACTTGTTTGGATGTAGCTACTTGTTTATATAACTACCATTTCTATTGAATAGATTCCCGAGATAGTAATACCTTGAGAGAATATATAGATCCATTTTGTCATCTGATATCAGTACATTGAGCTTTCGATTTTTCAACAATCGACATTCCACCAACTTATAAAACATTAGAAGCATATAATTTGTGACCTGAGAACGGAGAGTCTGCTACTAAGTTGTGAAAGTTACAAATTATTGTTCACAATAACAACAAGGTTGTTACTAGTACGCATCTGTTCTGATATTATATGCATTTATCAATGTTCTGAGTGTGTACATGAATCGAAATACAAATCTTCCTTCTGTTGCCATAGTCACATACTTTTGTTGTCCATGGCTAGAAGTAGCTCATTTATAGCTTTTTTTTATCCATTAGTGGTAAATAATTCATTTCATCTGCACTTCGGTTTAGGGCTTCAAGTAGTATTTGAGGCTCCACTTCTTTAGTTTGTTGTCATCTGTAGTGCTTGCTTTCAATTGCATCATTTAGTTCTTCCTATATTCTATATGATCGTATATATTTCTCGTGTTTTACGGCTCTTTGCAAAGTTATTAAAAGAGTTGAATTGTCTCCTTTTATTAGGTGTTACCCACTCTAAGGGAGAAGCATGATGAGTTTATGTTGAGGGAGCTTGTTAATAGATGGATGAATCATAAAGTTATGGTTAGGTGGCTTTCCCGATTCTTCCACTATCTTGACCGTTATTTCATCGCCCGGAGGTCACTCCCTGGACTTAATGAAGTTGGACTCACTTGCTTCAGAGAATCGGTTTGTGCTATGTCATATAATGCTTTTGTGATTCACTTTTTGTTTCCTGCATTTCTTATTCTTGGGTGACTCACCTCAATTATTCTGTGTTTCGTATCCAGGTTTACCAAGAGTTAAAGGTTAAAGCCAGAGATGCTGTTGTTACTCTAGTAAGCTTCTTTTCCTTCCGCCTCTTTTCCATGGTGGTTTCCTCCTCAAGATGTAAAACTAACTATTCATGTGCTGCAGATTGATAAAGAACGTGAGGGAGAGCAGATTGACAGAGCTTTGCTGAAGAATGTTTTAGGCATTTTTGTTGAAATTGGGATGGGTCAAATGGACTACTATGACAATGACTTCGAAGATCACATGCTCAAGGATTCTGCAGCCTATTATTCTCGAAAGGCATCAAACTGGATTGTGGAAGATTCTTGTCCAGATTATATGTTGAAGGCAAGTTTAGCACTACGTATTCTCATGATGCACAATTATGTTCATAGTTTACTGACACTTGTAGCCATTATGTGAATTTTAGGCTGAGGAATGCTTGAGGAAGGAGAAAGAAAGAGTGGTTAACTATTTGCACGCGAGCAGTGAGCCCAAGCTTTTGGAGGTTAGTTATCTTATCTATTGAAGTGGTAGATATATTGAATTTATAAGTCTTGAAAGATACGAGTGATATTGTGAAAAACATGCTCCACGTAGTCGAAGAAAAATTTCGCTAGCTGATGGTATTGAGCTGTCTGACTAATCTCACTTTTGGTTGTGTTCTGTAGGAAGTGCAAAACGAATTGTTGGTGGTATATCAGAGCCAATTGCTCGAAAAGGAGCATTCTGGATGCCGTGCCTTGCTTCGAGATGACAAGGTATCAGGTTATGTTTATGTTTTTTGGATTTTGGATTTTTCAGCACTGTTGGCTATTGGAACATATATGACTGTAATTTTTGTTTTCTTTTCTAGGTGGATGATCTCTCTAGAATGTATAGGCTCTTCTCTAAAATTAACAAAGGGTTGGATCCGGTTGCTAATATGTACAAGCAGGTAAATTGATATGTGCTTTACAACTTGTCGCTTTTGAAATGGCTTTCATATGAGTTACTGAAACTTTCTGAATGCTCCTTGATGCAGCATGTTACTGGCGAAGGTACTGCCTTGGTTCAACAGGCGGAAGATGCAGCTAGTAACAAGGTTCGTATCCAGATTTATGGGACAGAGTTGACATTAATCTTTAGATGTCACCATGTATAGTTGTGAAAAAAAATGTTATGTACGCTTGACAATCAAGATTGAAGGGTTTCAAATCTGGCTGGAGGCACAAAGACCTAGATCTGCAGATATTACCTTCAAGTTTTTATCAAAGTTCTGCTGTGTGCTTTCAGTTGATACTTTGATTTTTGTTGTCAGCCTTAGAATTAGTATATTGTGGATTAACTACAAGTGTTACTTAGATAGACATTCAGGCCTTGCTACCCTTACAATCCTTCCGCAACACCTATCTGTTCATAAATTACGATTCAAACCTTAAATCCTAAGAGGATTACGTGCCTGTTTAGTTGACATTTTCTAGCGTTTTGTGTACTTCTTTTAATCGACATTGACATTCCGAAGTGCTAACAAGTTTGTGTTAACAGGCAGCAGAAAACGTGGGTGGTCCGCAGGAGCAGGTAATTATTTGCAGCCTTACTATGAGAACGCAACTATGCAGCAATTGGGATACATGGGTGGTTAACATGGTTGCCTCTTTATCAGGTCTTTGTCAGAAAAGTAATTGAACTGCATGACAAGTTTATGGCATATGTCAATGACTGTTTTGCAAACCACACTCTCTTCCACAAGGTTACTCCTTTGCAACTCGATTATTGTTGTTTTCGCTTTTCACTTGCTATTTTACTGAACTCTACTGTCTTGGTTCTTTTCTAGGCGCTAAAAGAGGCTTTTGAGATCTTCTGCAATAAAGTTGTTGCTGGCTGCACGAGTGCAGAGCTTCTGGCTGCGTACTGTGATAATATCCTTAAGAAGGGTGGGAGTGAAAAACTGAGTGATGAGGCCATCGAGGAAACTCTGGAAAAGGTATTCCCTGGTATTTTAGTTTTATACGCATCATCAATTTTGAGTCGACTTATACTAGAAGTATCATATCTCATACTTGCTGATGAATTTGACAGGTCGTTAAGCTCCTTGCATATATCAGCGATAAAGACCTTTTCGCTGAATTCTACAGGTATAAGGTTATTGTTTTTCATGTCTAAAAGTACTTGTGTTGAAAGGGTGGCTATTTTATCCATCTTGTTGTTTTGACGCTTGTAGGAAAAAGCTTTCTCGACGGCTACTCTTTGACAAGAGTGCTAATGATGACCACGAAAGGCTAATCTTGACAAAGCTGAAGCAGCAGTGCGGTGGGCAGTTCACATCAAAAATGGAGGGGATGGTAAGCTAGCTGTAATTTTCCTTTAAGTGGTATAAGATCTGTTGGTAGTGGCGTAAGAAAGCTCTTCCTAAGAAGCAGAAATTAATGTATCCTTTGGCTTGCTTATTCTTCCAGGTAACTGATTTGACCTTGGCAAAGGAAAACCAGTGCCATTTTGAGGAGTATCTAAATAGTAACCCCAATGCAAATCCAGGGATTGATTTGACTGTCACCGTTCTAACGACTGGCTTCTGGCCGAGTTATAAATCCTCGGATCTCAGCCTCCCCGCAGAGATGGTATGTTTAAGATTTACTGCCTCTGCTATACCTTTGCGCTTTCTACTTGAAGTAGTGACACCTACTTACTTTGGCTAATTCTGTTTCAGGTGAAGTGCGTGGAGGTATTCAAGGAGTTCTACCAGACGAAAACGAAGCATAGGAAACTTACTTGGATTTACTCATTGGGGACTTGCAACGTAAATGGAAAATTCGACTCAAAAACTATAGAGTTGATTGTGGGAACTTATCAGGTAAAACTAGTGTGAACGTTATCCTTATTATAGACAGACGCGTGGGTGCTAATTAAGACTTGTGTGTGTTTCTGTTGTTCCAGGCCGCAGCCTTGTTGATTTTTAATGCTTCAGATAAACTCAGTTACTCAGAAATCAAGACTCAGTTAAATTTGGCAGATGATGACTTGGTTAGATTGCTTCAGTCGCTCTCTTGCGCCAAGTACAAGATTCTCACGAAGGAACCTAGTTCACGGACTGTTTCGCCAACAGACCATTTTGAATTCAATGGAAAGTTCACTGACAGAATGAGGAGGATTAGGGTTCGTTCTGTTTAGCATATCTTCTTCTCCTTGATTATTATTTTGGCTTGCCACCTGTAGTTCTCTCTATTTTCTCCTTTATGTGCAACGAGCTAATTTCTTGTTCCAACCAGATTCCTCTCCCTCCTGTGGATGAAAGGAAGAAGGTTGTTGAAGATGTTGACAAGGACAGACGTTATGCAATTGATGCCTCAATTGTGCGGATTATGAAAAGCCGGAAGGTTCTGGGTCATCAACAGCTTGTTTTGGAGTGCGTTGAGCAGTTAAGCCGAATGTTCAAGGTATCGTTTGTAGTTACTCTTTTGGTTATCAGGAACTTTGAAGTACTGAAAGGAACCAAGATTAAGTGGGCAGTCGTTTCGTATAAGTGTGGTTCCGTCTTTGATTATGTACTTGTGTGTTTCAGCTCTTGCTTCATTACGAATGTTATAAATGCAACACTACTGTGTCAGAAGCTAGGTACAAAATATATGCCTGCGTTTACAGTGGCACGAAGCATTATTTTCTGAAGTAGTAAATAGATATTATGCGGTGCCCCCGTCTTCAGCCGTGGACGTTAAATTTAATCCGACTCCTCGACATTTGAGCGAGTCCATGTAATATTCCAACATATAATCCTATGTACAAAACTTGATCCATTTCATCTGTGTTTTGTGCAGCCTGATTTCAAGGCTATCAAGAAGCGTATCGAAGATTTAATCACTCGAGACTATCTGGAAAGGGACAAGGAGAACCCGAATCTGTTCAAGTACTTGGCTTGATTCAACTTGTTGATCTGAGTGATCTACCGTGGGCCATCTATGCAAAAAAGACACTGGGAATCAGCAGAATTGGGATCTACAACTCACAACTTGCCATGTTTGCTTTCGTGCTTTTTGCTTGTAGTTGGCAGTGGGTACAGTTTAGGCAATTTTTCGACCGCCGTATAGCCAGTTTTGTGCAGTTGACATATTTGTTTCAGAGTAATAGGATGTAAGATTACATGGCAACTCTGGGCCTTTGCTGCATCCTTGATGGCTGTTGCAGCAGTACCTACGTTGTCACTATAATTGTATAATTTTCACTCAAGGGAAGTTCAGTAAATATAAAATTTGGAGATCTTTATATTGACGATATATGCTCGCTAAAGCTACCGATGTCCCCGTGTGTGTTTCATTTAACCTACTCCCAAAGCCTTAGCGCCGGGTTAGATTTGGTATGTCGATGGGCAAGTGATTGTTCGGTCACAAATTTCAGCACTCTCTAAATTGTGATCCAAGTACTCAATTACATGAACCGGACACCTGCCATTTCTGTGCCACAATTACTTAATCATTGCCACAGTGGTTGTAAAATCTTTATGGATAAGACGCTTTGATATTCATTAATTCAGGCCTAAAAGAAGAATGTACAACGTTGTTAAGTGTCATTATGTGCATGTGCTATTGCCAAAAATATTGTCACTATGCTAAATTCATACATGAAACGATTATTTGATGATAAAATACGCATCCATTTTTTCAATTCGCAATGGTGGAGAGAGTATTGCATTATTTCAGATTATTGATTTTGAGTGTTTAAAGCTGTATAGATTAAGGGAGACCGATGAAATAAGAGAGAGTTAATTGAGGTAGAAAGTTACTTTATAACGTAAGTAATGATTCTAAATTTCGAAATGTTTTATACATCATAACGAGGCTGATGAGGAGAGAGAGAGAGGGGGGGGGGGGGTGTTGGGGGTTTAAGCACATACCTAGCTATTTCATTGCCAATTTTTTCTTCTTCTTTTTTTTTTTTTTTACATTATCGTGAGTCATGAAAGCTTTTTCTTCGAAGTTCCCTCTTCTTTCCATGAAAGGACTCTTTCGTCCCATCCGGTGGTAGTACTACTATATATTACTGTTGAGGGGAAATCTCAAGAGTTCAGTTCTACCATGTGAGTAGTGTCAAAACCTATGGTCTCCGCCTAAGCAGTCAAAGCCTTGTTTCCTAGTTCAGCAATACTGTACCGCTGTTCACACTCCAACTCGGTCATTTTCCCAATACAACATGGATGTATGATGATGCAAAGAAAATGAGACATGACCCCAACAACCAAACAACACACGAGAGAGATTCCACGATGGATACTTTTGCCCCCCAAGGTCACTAATTTCTGATTCCCCTCCTCCAAGCTCACTACCATGGACCTCACAAACCCCAACAAGTACTTTGAAGCTCCACCCCTTTTTGCTTCTCATGGGGTAAGTAACCCACATTTGTTATTCGTTACTATTTTGCTTCTTCTTGTTGTATTTCGGACTTGGGCGGGTTTTAACTATTACAGTTTTCCGCTTTTGTTTTCTTGTGATTCAGGAAGCAAAATTGGAGGGGAAAGCTGGGTTCTACAAGACAAACATAGAAAACCCTTTTGTGGGTACCTTTGCTGACCCGCTTTGCAAGCTCAATCTCAAGGAAACATCTGACTTTGTCAAGGCATTCCCAATGCCAAACAACGGAAATTTTCTTGAGATTTCGGCTCAGAGGAGGAGTGAAGAAGGAGCAAGTTCTGTAGCAAGGAGGAGTGTAAATGTAGAAGCTCCTCCTACACCTGGTAGGCCCATTTTCAGTTTCAGCGTTGGGAATCTCTCTAGAAAGAACTTCCCTTCGAAGTGGGATGACGCTGAGAAATGGCTTGTTAGTGGAAATGACTCCCCTGCTCATCATCATGGCTTTAAAGGGTACAAACAAGGTGTTATTGGGCTTAAGCCTCAAGAAACAGCAGAAGTTTATGCAGAAAAATCAAGGGTTACAGAAGAAAAGGTCTCAAAAGCCATTTCAACTTTCCAAGGTGGAGTTTCAGCTTCAGCAGATGTACTTCTAAAAGGTTAGAAACGTTTCCCTTGTCTTTAAGCCTTTGGCTGTACTTGTCACAAATTGCCCCTTTTTAATTCTCTCTTTTGTCTTCTAAACGCTGGGATTGGTGTGTAAACCACGATGACTTTGCCCACTGTTTGATGACGTTCCTTGCTCACATTACATTCCTAGCTGCTACAGATCAATGTAAAGTTCTTGATCTGATTACAGTGTGGTTTGCTTTCTTCGGAAGCACTGTTCTATTTAAGACATGAATTTCCAATCCCTTCACTGATTTCTGCTTCGAATGTGACAATGATGCTCACTGTTCGTTGAAGATCTCTACTTTGCAATAGCTTTCCGAATGTAGGTTTCACCCTTCTTTAAAATGTGTTGAACCTGGTGTCCAACCAAAAGCATGCTCAAGCCCACCAGGTATAAGAACCAATCCCAAACCTCATGTATTCGATGTGGGTCTTGACACCCGCCTTCACGCGAAGCGTGGGAATAAAAGGTGCTCCTCTTGAATAAGAGGTGGTCCCGTTGGATCGAATGGGGCGGCAGAGCCTAACTCTGATACCATGTTGAACCTGATGTCCAACCTAAAAGCATGCTCAAGAGTAGGAGAAGCCCACCAGGTATAAGAACCAATCTCAAACCCCATGTATTGTCGATGTGGAACTTCACAAATGAAGATCTTCATATCCAAATTCAACTGTTGTAGTCTCTTTTCTGTGGTTGGTTCCCAATTTAGGTTCTGGTGTTATTGAACTTGAACATTACCCATTTGGTTTTTGCATTTGCAGATAAATACACAAATGAGGTTGAACCGTGTTTTCGCCAGTTTAGATGCTTGGAGCCTATGAAAGAAGGGTTTCTGTTTGGAAACTCTGTGGAAAAGTCCATGAAAGATGCAGCCACTAATGTGGTTCATGAGGTTAAACACAGAGACATTGGAACCGAGATGACTCCGTTTGGCAGTTCCACCACTTCAAGATGCCACACCCCGTTTATAAGCACGTCGCCTGCTCGGCACAATACTCCAGCGAGTAGATCAGGCCCGTTGGCCTTAACAAACTCTGATAGCACCAAGAGCACCATTGACATTGCACAGTTGCAGGAGTGCCATTTAGCCAAGTTACAGCTTGGGACGCAATTTGATTCTGTTACTTCAAATTGGAGCTCTAGGGAAGAGGAGGAGGAAGAGATTTCAAAGAGCCTGAGACACTTTGAGATGACAATTGAATGCGGAAAAAGTGTTTCGGAATCAAGAGCTTGTGCATGGGAAGAAGAAGAAAAGACCAAGTCTTGCCTCAGGTTAACGAGTTCCGCAGTCTCATTGTCTTGTTCATTCCCTTTTTTACCTCGTGTTGGAAACTAATTGTGCTTTAACTGTCACAGGTACCAGAGAGAAGAAGCAAAAATTCAAGCTTGGGTGAACCTCCAAAATGCAAAAGCAGAAGCTCAATCGAAAAAGCTTGAGGTATCATCTTTCATCCTTTTTCGGCTTTCATAGGATTTCCTTTAGTCGTGAATTTTGTACATGAAGGATATGAAGTTGGATATGGCACGTTTGCCTCCAATCATCCTTTCAGAATAGTCTTTTCTTTTTCTAGTGCAAACATATGCAACTGCTCTGGTTAGTATGAAATCCCATGTATAAAAGTAGTGTACTAGTAGGGCTCGTTGCTGCTCGAGCCATCGCCCTCTTTCTCGATCGAATTTTTTCCATCCAATGACTCAGTTTTCCTCTGTGAGATTCGCAGTCGGCCAGCAACCTCTATGGTCCGTACACAGCCATTGACACCTCACAGCCGTTAAGCTGATAGCCCCCTCCCCCTATTGGGGAGATGTTTTTATATTGTTGTTAGACGACTGTTAATGATGGCCAGGACGCACGTAGCGGGTGGCCATTGCTTGGTAAGAGGCGACAGACTCGTTCTACCGAATTAGACGGTGAAAATCTGTCTGAAAGACTTGAGCCATTGCCTTACAAGGCTGTTAAGTCCCCTGTTTTTCAAGTAACGTCGGGTTCATGACACCCATTTTCCTATAAAAAATTTCTTGGTTGTAATAACCCAATAACGGGTCCATGCCTAACCCCTCACTTTCTAATGCAAGTACTCTCTAGTACAAGCATTCTGTTGCTTAAACATGTATCAACTGCCTACAAAAGAACTCATTATATTGCATAAAGTGGGTGAGTTGTGTTGTCTGTAGCTGGAAGCCAAGCCTTCGTATTATTTGGCCTCATCCTCATCGAGCCAACCGCTGTTCTGTCTAAGACACAATTCCCCTTTTGTCTGTACTCTGGTGGTCCAACCTCTTTTAGAGTGTCTTCCTTCACCACTGCATAATGGCATGCTTTCACACTTGGTGTACATGCAGAAAAGGCAATTCAAAGTCCATCTAAGTCCTTATTATTCATGCCTTCCTTGGATGACGATTTTGGTTAAGCCACGTGATGAGGTCTTGCGTTGACGAAATCCTAGGAAATTGAACTATCAACATGAGCTGGAGGTCTCATGCTTTGTGAATTTGAATTGTGATAGATTGACTGGCTAAATAGAGTAGTCAATGAACCCCTGTAGATTAGGAAGTGTGACACTGTATGCAATCCATTTGCTTCACAATCCCCCATGTACATGTCAGTCTTTTTGCTTCACACGGTGGCGTGCAAACACGAGAAACAGAGTAAACAAAGGTACCTAGTTTGTTTAAGGTATCATGTATGTAGGGCACTTGCAAGACAGAATATTGAGTTTATGGGTAATTGTGATGAAAAGATGGAAACTGTTGCCATTTCCAAGAGACCATATCTCATGCTTGGTGGATCTTTGACTGGCTTCTTTTTGTGGGTTTTAGTCAGAATGTATTACGTTGACTGTGCGCTGTGGTTATGATTTTAGGTGAAAATTCAGAAAATGAGATCCAACTTGGAAGAGAAGTTGATGAAGAGGATGGCAACTGTTCATAGGAAAGCCGAGGAATTGAGAGCAGCGGCCCAGATTCGACACTCTGAGCAGATTCAGAGGGCTGAGCAGGAAAGGAAGACGATGAACCATCGGCAAAACTTGCATTTTCAAGGCCGTGGTTCCTGTGGTTGCTTCCCTTGTAATAACCATCATCTTTAAACAACAACATGAAACTTGATACTGGATTAAGTTGGAATGGGGATTGCTCACGTTTCAACTTCTTTTCCCGATTAAATTCTTTTTCCCAAATCCAACTGAAAGGAACTGCCAACATCTTTACTTTCAATTGTACCCTTTAATCTACTTTTTAAAATCATTCTTTCCATCTCATAAAAATCTGAGAATTATCATAAAGTAATTTCAAATTTGAACTTACCACTTGTTCTCAACCTATGTTGGTCGGACCAAAGGGCCTGCTAGGGTCCTATTTCGCGCGAACATGTCGACACATTCAACGGTCTTTGTCTTCAACGCATCAAACCGGTGAGTGCCCGTGCAACCAAGACGTGTTTTTCTCCCTTCGCGCGCTTCGTGTGCGACTTAGGCACAATTTATTTCGCGTTAGTGTGACTCACGAGAGCGCGATCGTCACGCCGAGACTGCCCGAACACCTTTTCATAAAAAATGTCGACTGACGGCGCAACCGGAACAACGGGGTCAAGGGGCAAAGGCCTTGGCCAAACCCATTGGGTCAGCCTCGGCCTCCCCCAAGGCCATGGGCTCGGCCTCGGCCTCCCATGGGGGGTTGGCTTTGGCCTCCCCCTCCCCCCGTTTCTTCACTTTTTGCGCAAAATCCTTTTCATACTTTTTTGCTTTGTACGCTTCGTATTTGACTTTGGCACCTTGTTCGTTGCATGGGTACGACTCACGGCAACAAGCTCGTCGTAATGCAACTTCCGGATTCATCATTGCCCATCAAAACACCTACCGTTGGCGCGCCCGAAGTTCACCAAAAGGGGGAGTGGCCTTGGCCTCCCTTCATGGGAGTTGGCCATTGGCCTTGGCCACCCCCTAAGGGGTCGGCCTCGGCCTTCCCCCAATTGTTGGCCTATTGCCTCCCCTAGCGCGGGCATTTGTTTTCTCGAATCTTTGCACTTCCGCGATGTTTACGGATGTTCGTACATCAACCTCGCGACGTCTGTCGTATATCAACCTCGCGACGTCCATCGTCCATCAACCTTGCGACGTCCATCGTCCATCAACCTCGCGACGTCCGTCGTGCATCAATCTTGTGACGTCCGTCGTCCGTGACCGCATATCGCTCCCGCGATGCCCATCGCCCAAAGTCGCGCACTACCACCAAATGACCCGTCGCCAACGACCGCATACCATCATTCCCAACTTTGTCATTACTACATGTTGCATTCATTATTTTGTTATAACAGGCACACTCAACTCATATCCCATCTTTGGGACACCCGACGCGTGCCCGTGCGCCGTCTCTGCGACGTTCGTTGCCGCGCCCTTGCACCATTCTCATGATACGTGCCCCCGGCACCAAGTATTGCTCCGCGACGTTCATCGCCGCGCCCATGCGCCACTTCCATGACATGTGCCCCGGCACCAAGTATTGTCTCTGCGACGTTCGTCGCCACGCCATGCGTCATTCTCATGACATGTGCCCCGGCACCAAGTATTGTTCCGACACGTTCGTCGCTGCGCCCTTGCGCCATTCTCATGATGCGTGCCCCCTGCACCAAGTACTGTTCAACGACGTTCATCGCTGAGTCCGTGCGCCATTATCATGATACGTGCCCCCGGCACCAAGTATTGTTCCACGACGTTCGTCACTGCGCCCTTGCGCCATTCTCATGATGCGTGTCCCCGGCACCAAGTATTGCTTCGCGACGTTCGTCGCCGCGCCCGTGCGCCATTCTCATGATACGTGCCCCCGGCACCAAGTTTTGCTCCGCGACATTCGTTGCTGCGCCCGTGCTCCATTCTCATGATACGTACCCCGGGCACCAAGTGTTGTCTCCGCGACGCTCGTCACTGCGCCTGTGCGCCACTTCCATGACATGTGACCACGACACTAGATATTGTCTCCGCGACGTTCGTCGCCGCGCCCATGCGCCATCTCCATGACATGTGCCCCCGGCACCATACGCACTCTGTCGCGCCTATGCGCCGCGCCACTAACACAGACTTGCTCCCGGCACCTTACTCACTCCGCCCGCCCATGCGCCGCGCCGCTGATACAGCCCTACCCTGAGGCTCTCTGTCATAATGTCGTGCCCCCAGGCACCATACACACTTCACCGCGCATGTGCGCCATCTCCATGACACGTGCCCCCGGCACCTCACTCACTTCGCTGCGCCCATGCGCCGCGCCACTGATACAGTCGCGCCCCCTGGCTCCTTGTCACACTACAGTGCCCTTGGCACCATACACACATTATTGCGCCCATGCGCCGTGCCACTAACACAGACGTGCCCCTGGCACTTTACTCACTCTGCAGCGCCACTAACACAGTTGTGCCCCTTGGCTCTCTGTTACACTACCATGCTCCTTGCATCGGTCCATCCTTTCACCACACCATGGGCACCTTCCTTGGTCGTGGAACATGCTTCGACCCACTCTCCGGAGTGTGCATCATCCTGCGGGGATATGCGACTCTTTCGGGACACTATCTCAGCCTGGGAGCTCTTCAACTCCCCTTTCGCCAGGTAGACGGCTCCTCCGGGATGCTACCTCGGCCAGTCAGGTAGATGGCTCCTCCGGGGTGCTACCTTGACGCGCTCCTAGTGCTCCGGCACAAGGACTCACCATGGGGATAGGCGACTCCTTTGGGACACTATCTTCGCCAGGGAGCTCTTCAACTCCCCTTTCGCCAGGTAGACGGCTCCTCCGGGATGCTACCTCGGCCAGTCTGGTAGACGGCTCCTCCGGGATGCTACCTCGGCCAGTCGGGTAGACGGCTCCTCTGGGATGTTACCTTGACGAGCTCCGAGTGCTCCGGCACAAGGACACCGCGGGGGATAGGCGACTTCTCCGGAACACTATCTCCGCCAGGGAGCTTTTTAACTCTCCTTCCGCCAGGTAGACGGCTCCTCCAGGATGCTACCTCGCCTGCGGAATAGGCGACTCCTCCGAGACACTATCTCCATCAAGGAGCTCTTCAACTCCCCTTCTGCCAAGTAGACGCCTCCTCCGGGATGCTACCTGGTCCGTCAGGTAGACGGCTCCTCCGGGATGCTACCTTGACGCGCTCCGAGTGCTCCAGCACAAGGACTCACCCGCGGGATAGGCGACTCTTCCGGGACACTATCTCCGTCAGGGTGTCTTCGTGACTGGCCTACGTGCTCTGACACTGGGGGCTTGCATCGGCACCCCTATGGACGGACTATGACCCCCGGGTCACTCCGAGACCGGAGTAGGTCTTTGGAGGGCATCGCGCCTAGTCCGCCTGACAGTTGGGCATTGGGTCTTCCCCACCACTGCCAAGCCTGTGAGACTCTGCAAGGGCTTGGATTGAAGGCTAGATCAAGGGGGTTCTCTGGCCACACCGACGCTGTGGGAGCCAGTCTTTCCAGACAGACAAAACGACGCTGTGCAGGGCAGGGCGAGTGAATTTGCGATTCGACTGTCCGTGGAGTAACGGCAGTTGTGGACCCTTTCGTAACGTGTCACTCCCGGGGAGCGCCACGTGTCGCGTAATGACATCATCATCTCAACCTCTATAAATAGAGGTCTTGAGAATTCATTTGAGGATGCTTGGACATTCTTTGACAATTGGACATTTTTAGAACACTTTCACTTTCTCACTCTAGAATCTTAGAGAGAGAAACATACAGGACCCTGACTCTGGACATAAGCATTAGACTGTGACTGCCGTCGTGTATTCACCATGCGCCATCGCCCTCGCAGCACTGCCGCCCTCAGGCTTTATCTGGGAAGTCCTTGGTCTCTGCCCTTGTTTCGCCCTTGCTGTGTTCCACATCAGCGCACTTGGCATTTGACTCGGACTGCATTCCTTGTGGCACGTCCACGTCGACTGCGAACTCACTTTCCTTGGCATCATTTTGGTAACTCTACTGGGGAGGTGAGCATCACAGTGCAGTTCGTCCCGTGGCCGACACACCAAGCAACCATGCGTCAGCAACGCAGGACTACTAGCCAAAGCCTCAACTCAGCCGTCGAAGAGGAGCATCACCTCGAGGACCAAGAGGAGACCAGTCACAACCAACTCCAGGCTCCCCATACGATGGATGCACCCGTGAAATGTTCGCACAAACATCGTTTGCATTCCAAACGCTAGTTGACATTAAAACTGAACGAATAATTTGCTCTGGACTGCAGAATATTGTTATCCAAATAATAGGGTGTAGATAAAAAAAAATCTAGAGTGCAGGAAAATCAATGAATGAGATGTAAGAAATCGACATACGTCTTGCTAACTTTATTTTCTCTCATGTGTGACGATCATTGATCATTTCTTTTCATTGAAACACCGATATTATACGCTCTGGTGCAATTGTAAACTCACGTGGAATTAATATTTGTTCCAAAAAACACTAAACATAGGACAAACATGAATCTGAAGAAGGAAAAGAAATCAAAGAAGTGAAACCACATTGATGATTGACACAAAGCAGGCACTTTGTGTCAATAGATTCTGCTTTAGCCTGCGGGATCCAAAAGATACTGCTTTTACCCTGAGAGTTTGTCCACATTAGCCTGCAATCCCGTTTACCATTTCCTAGTCTCCATTAAAGCTGTTCCAGTCTCTCCAGGTTCAAGCCTGCATTGTTTGCTATTTTCATGTATGGAGGGGGCAGTAACAGAGCAGTCCATGTGCGTGCAGAAAGAAGACAAGGGAACATATATCTTTGAGTTTTTAGCCAGCACTGATGCAGACCTGACATGGGTTTTCGTTTGCAGAAAGTGAAGCACACAAGATTGCTAGCTTGATGCAGTGCACCTACTGTGCTGCAGCCCTTTCTTTCAACTGTAGGATTAGACTTTCCTTGCCTCTTTCCAAAGGCTGCACTGCTGTAAAATCTTGGTCAAGACTTAAGATATCCAGTTGTGGGGACTGAGGGTGAGGGATGTCTCACTGTTACATGCTACGAAGACTGTCATTTTCTTCAACAATGTATATTTTTTATTGAAAGATAAATAATGATCACTAGATAGCGTTGTCCAAATGTTACGAGTATCGAATGTCCTAATGTTGTTGGCAATATTAAAGACGTGCTCGGAATATTTTTTTCTTTTCAATTTTGTTAGCCATATTATTTTTTTAGCGACAAATTTTATTCATGATAGACTTGGATATTCAAAACAGACTCGTGATAGATGCGTAATCTCGTCCGAATAATCATCTAAGAACAATTACATGACTTTCTTCTTGTCATACCCCTCATGCATTGATTATGTTGATTTAAAATTGAAGATGGCTAATTGGTATAATTGTTTACCGAGACCGGCTCAAAACTATTGTTACCAGTTCTTTTGAGCTGGAAGAGCCATGAGAACTTGATTGGGCTCCTTTCTCATAAAAGTTGATCACGCTAAGTTTTTCCGTTAAGTTAAATTTTTTGTCCTCGATTTTTGTAACTTTTCTAATGTAAAGATTGACTTCACTCAAGTTTATACTATTTTGAGTAATAAAATGATATTGATTTGCTTTTCAATTGAATTTGAGTTAAATTAAATTACGATTTTCAATATGAATTATTCTTTTATAATTTGATTGCTAGTGTCCCAAAAAGCTAGTTTCAGATTAAAAGTCTTAACTCTGATCCTTTTCTTAGTGCAATTTTGAAATTTCAATCTGGACAAGGTACTCTTTTCTTCCTTTTTTCCCCGCCTGTTGTACTTCTTTGCCACGCACATTCAGTTAACAAAATCTTCTCTTACTTTCTGCAGTTTGCAACTTCTTGAAAAGATCACGGAAAAACAAGAACATCAGAAAACGGAATCCCGACGAAGACGAGAGAATTGAAGGAGAAGATTGTGAATCTGGGGATCACGGCGGCAGAGCGACGGAGACTCCGGCGACAAAGGCGGAGCCAGACGGGCCGGGCGGGTCGCGCCCACACGGGCCGGTGAGGTCTTCTCTCCCGAATCGGGTGTGGGGCCGGGTCGATTACCAGCCCGACATTTGCAGGGATTACAATCGGGCGTTCCGTTGTGGGTATGGGTTGTCGTGCAAGTTCTTGCATGATCGGACCCAACCATGATCCGTTTTGTGGATCCTGTTGGGTTTGACCCGAAAAGTTGAGGGGGAGGACGGAGGAATGAATTTACCCGATCCTATTTGGATAATGTAATTTTCGTGCTCTCTAATACATGAAAAAGATTTATGCTCGATTATCGATACCTCCATTATAGATCCGATGGTTATTTGCGGATGATTTTTATTGATCAGACTAGAACGAAGTCTGCAAAAGCCAAGATCTTGTATCAAAAGCCTTCTCAGAATCCAGCCAGGAACAACTAAATCGTGTCATTACCGACTTTCTCAGAATCTAGGTGTATCTCTCTCTACCTTCCTTTTTATTCCATGCGAGAAGTGCTGAAAATTTTAAGCGTTAAATTCGTAAAATTAAAAGATTTAAGTGATTGAATTTTTAACACTGAAGTTGATTTGTTTGGTCAATCAAAAGCAAATGTCTAAAAATTTGTTCGAATTACAAATTTATCTATTTTATCAAAATTATGCATATATGTAGGTATTTTTTAGTCTTTTTTTTTCAAACCTGTGTTGGTGGTTGGTTGTGGCAGTGGGGATGGAATAATGATGGTAGTGGTGGAGGCGACGAAAAAGGTATCAATGGTGGCAATAGTGATGCGTTAACATGTGATGTTGGTAATTGTAGTGGTGGCAATAGGTAACAACATGACGATCATGGCAGCGACAATGGTGCATTGCAAATGACGATGTCCTTATGATGGTAGACCCGACAAAGATGACCCGAAGCTTGATCCGTACCCGGTCAAAAAACTTGGGTATGAGTATGTATTTTTAAGATTCGTTGAAAACATACTCGTACCCAAACCAACCCATAATTTGTTGGCCGGTCCCGGTCGAATATAGTTTGCCCGGTTTACACTGGATCTCATTGTATATATAAATTGTTGTTTTGCCCTAACTTAACACTTCATTTTTCATCTTTCTCTTTCAATCTAACACCTAGCCTCACTGTGCCTCTCACTCGAGATCCACTGCCAACTACGACCGGCGACTGTCAGCCCCCCCCCCCCCCCCAGGCCTCGCTCTATTTAAGGCCACTCAGCCACCTCACCCTTCAAGGCCGATCAAGAAGCCCACATCCACCACTGCGGCAAATCCAAATGTTCCACCGTCTTATCTCCTTTCACACATCGATGACGGTTGTGACCACCTTTGCCGGCCACTTCCGCCGTCACTTAAATAATAAACAAGTAATCGTCCGAATTTTACTCGTACCCCAACGGATCTACTTGTTTGCCAGGTCTAAGTGGTAGTGTCGATAATGGCTAGGTTGTAGTAATTGTGGTGATGGCAAAAGGCATTAATAGTTTTGCCAGCAAATTAATTATTACCGCATTATGGTGGTGATTACTCTTTTTATGTAAAAGTCAGTTCAATAATTTTTTACTATCTCACTTAAAATTAAGTGATAAGGATTAAATAAGTTCACCTTTACTTAAAATTTTAACTTATTTCTGACAGGAACTAATGTACGTGATACAACGCAAAATGCACTTACTTAAGAATTATTAAAGTTTTTAAGTTTTAAATGCTTAATTGCATTATTAAAAACACCCAAAATCAAACAGGTTTTCAATTCCATTAAACTCTTTGGATGGATGGGGAGTTCCTTACGCAAGTTGGCCTCACCTTACACGAATTGTCACAAGTTCACAGCTATGTTCATAAAAATGCTTTAATGGCAATAATAAAATTAGTGGTAGCATAAAAATGTCGCCAATGAGCTTTAGCGACCATAATTTATTGTTAAATGAGAGAGGTTTCACAAGGAAATTGTTCAAGGGAAAAAGATCCGGTTATTCGGGTCAAATACGGCGAACCAACCCGATCCGCCCTCTTTCAGTCCACGATCCACACCGGTTTCCTTTGCTGCCTTGCTTGCTTAACAAGAAGGGCTCATAGAAAAGGCACAAGAAGAAGACGACTCAGTTCACCAAACATCAAAGGTCCAGACATTCTCTCTCACCTACCAAAAACACACTCAGACGCAGGTGCTGCCTATGCACCACTTCTAGATTGTTTGTTGATTTCTCATCACTCCCTTGTTTTTACAAATTGAAAACCCTTCAATTCAAGTGAATTTTGAGTACTTAAATTTGAATTTGATCCTTATTTACTGCAGATTTTAAAGTTTCCATATCGAATCAAAGATGTTTCTCACCAGGTGAGTCCTTTGTGTGCAAATCTAGGGTTTCCATTTGCTCTTCTCAAGATTGACAATCTCTAGTGATTTTACTTCAATTATGTGCCTAAAGTTATTCTAATATTGAAACTGAGTCGATAGAGGTGTGAATACCTTCTCTCCTGAAGGCCGGTTGTTTCAGGTTGAATATGCTATCGAGGCCAAAGGTAACCCTATTGTTGATACCCAGAGAGAGTTAGACACTGACAGTGAGGATGCATGTTAATTTTGGTTTATTGTTACAGTTGGGTTCGACGGCGATGCTCTGAAGATTAAGGAGGGGGTTGTTCTTGCTGTCAAGAAGCGTATTACCTCTCCACTACTGGTTCCGTGGCTATTATCTTTTTCCACCTAGAGTGTATTGCCTAAAGTTAAGTATTCAATCTGAGAATAGTTTGCTTTTGGCTTACTCAAAATTTTGGATGGCTAATTCGTTTTTACAGTTAATTGATGGAGAAACTAAGTTACTTTGTTTTAATCAATTTATATTCTCACTCTGTAAATTGGCTTTGAGAGACTGTTTTAAATTGTTATACCTCAATGTTGAATCCGTCACCAGCCAGAGTGCACTTGTTGGCGTTTTTCAGAGAATTGAGGGGTATCTAGCAAGCCTCTAAACTAAGAAAGTGGACTTGTTCTGAGCGCAAAGGCATAACAAGAGTAAGAGAGAAGTGTCGATCATTCTCCTCCAATGTTGATAATCCCTTTAACACAAGGACCTTTTGAGTCAAATATAAGTCTACACTGTTACTCGAGTAATCATAAACCATAATACCATCACAATGTGGAAAGTGATCTCGGTTCTATTGATGGAAACATAAGATTCTTAGTGACATTCTTCCCGTGTTACTACTATAGCCTTCAGATGCTGCACCCCTGTGAATTCGTAGAAATCCTTTTGCTTCTTTGAATACGGGATTATTTCTGTAATCTAAGAGAGGAAATGATTATAAGAAAAGTATGGAGGGAGAGAAGAGTTTTAAACCATTTGCCCGTTTAGGCAAGCGAGAAGAGAAAGTGAGGATGAAAATAATGGCACAAGATGCCAGTTGTGATGCAGCAAGAGAAGACACAATGGCCCTCCGACTAGCTAAGGTGGCACTATTTAGCATCATTGTTGAGTTCCAAGTTGTACTTCGTTATGCTGTATTGGCATCAAAGAAGCTAGTTACCAGCACGAAAAAGGAAGTTAAGAAAACCCCTCATTGTACCCTCTAAAGCGCATGCTCCCCTACCCTCGAGAGAAAACATTTGAAGCAACTCTATGATGGAAGAAATGGCTTGAACTTATGGTGCTGAACGCATGGTTATTCAGTTAGAACATCATCCTGCAGATGGAAATATGAGCTGATTATTTAGTCAGATCACTTTCTGATCTTACATTATGCACCGAGAGCTGTAAAAACACTTATGCAGGTCATTACTGCCACAACAAGGGTTGTACTCTGAATCTCTTGTTGGAGCACTCTTGACTTTTTCACTTCTGAAAATCTTCCATAATTATTCAGAAGATAATGCTGATTGCTGCCGCATGCACAAATAGGTTGTTGCGAATATAGCGGACAGATCGCTCTTCTAATTCCGCAACCATTGCGGATCGCCAAGCATGTGATGAACTAGAGTTAATATTGCTGCCATACAATATTTGCTCCTAACAGAAAAGGGAAAGACTTACTAAACCTAGATAGTGGCGTCACCAAGGCCCTATCAGAAGTACAGTTATTTTAATACAGTTATGTTAGTACACTGGCGCAGCAGGAGGTGACTTAACCCACTTTTCATGAGCTCCCCACCATCTCCGCCCTCGCCACCCCTCTTAAATAGAAAAGGAAGAAGAAAAAAGGTAAACAGAAAGAAAATGCAAAATACAAGAAGAAAACAAAATAGACTATTAAGATCAGATTTTCTTGCCTCACTTGCATTTGGTCATTGACTGAAACAAGGGAAACAGAATATTATTTAGTGTTGTGTTAGCTGCAGCAAATAGCAGTGACCGCATATATGTTCTGGTTCTAGGATGACAGGTATATTATAGCGTAAGCATTTCTATGTTTGTCATAGCATAATGTAACGATAATATTTTGGTCTCACCATTGGTCATATTTGGTTTAATTATGTCACTGCCACTGTGTTACTTTATCGAAAGATCTACTTTTTGTTAGAGCTCAATTATAAGTTGTAAATTAATGCGGGTGCACTATGCTGATACATTCTTTCGTTTCAACACTCATTTAGGAACCCAGCAGTGTAGAGAAGATTATGGAAATTGATGAGCACGTTGGCTGCGCAATGAGTGGATTAATTGCTGATGCCCGTACACTTGTTGAGCATGCACGAGTTGAAACTCAGGTATCGATTCTACCATTTTTAGCAGCTAGTAGAGTTACATTCTTCAGCTTGCTGATTTTTTTATTTCACTTTGTTAGAATCATAGGTTCTCATATGGCGAGCCCATGACCGTCGAGTCCACAACGCAAGCCCTGTGTGACCTGGCCCTGCGATTTGGTGAAGGGGATGAAGAATCTATGGTCAGCTGCTTCTCGTTCTGATTTCGAAGTTCCTTCCTACTGATTTATCTTCTCCCCCTACCCCCACCCCCCCTCCCAATCCCCCCAAAACACACACACAAACACAAATAAGTTCAGCCTTCAATTCTCTATTTTTGAACTCAACACAGTTCTTGGTGAAAATGTTTTAATGCTTAATGACCTGGAAGCATGATTGGCAGTTTTCTATGTTTTATTGGCCTTGTCTTTCATCCGATAGCTTGTAGAAGCAAGAATTCTCAATGATTACTTGACCCACCTATTTCTAGCATGACGTACACCATGAACTCTCTGTGTTCCCAACTTATGAAGAACTATAGTACTATATTATCGTCCATGCACAGAATGTTCATTTTGGTGAACTGCCTGATTTTTGAGAACTATGAAGCACGAACACATCATATAGGCAAAGGTATTGGTTCAGACACTGCCTTACATACCCGACTCCTCTTGGACACCTCCGGACATGATTTTGGTGAACCGCCTTATATTATTGTCCATGCACAGAATGTTCATTTTGGTGAACTGCCTGATTTTTGAGAACTATGAAGCACGAACACATCATATAGGCAAAGGTGTTGGTTCAGACACTGCCTTACATACCCGACTCCTCTTGGACACCTCCGGACATGATTTGGACACCTTTCTCTTGGGACACGTAACAGACACTCGTAGGGAATGTGTCGGACATGTGTTAAACAAAAAAAGACAACATACTTTCTTATTTCGGGGGTCATTCTGGAAAAAATATTATGACACTTTCTTCTTCTTTCTTAATTCTGCTGATACTTTCCTGCTTCTTGTTCTTTCTTCTTTATGCTACTCCTTTTCTTCCTCTGCTACTTTCTTCGACGGTATTATGCTGCTGCTTTCCTTTCCCAAACTGCATTTCCGCAATTTCATGTTTTTCTGTTCATTGCTGTAAACCGGTCACAATGATGTTACATTTAGAAATTTTTTCGTCATCTGAACTAAATTTCACAAAATGCTTCATTGTCTGTGTGAAGGATTAAGCTACAGAGTTTTATCTCAATAAAGAATAACCTATCAAATAGAAGGTTATTGTGGCAATGGAGAGTTATCGTCACTGGATAGGATTCAAAGAAGGGAGTAACCCAGATTAGGTGTGCATTTAAGTTAGAAGTACGGCACGTAGTACTATGTATCATACAAGGAATACCTAACTTATTGGAAACAGTACAATTCCAAGCAGAATTCATACAGTTAGATGTATCAAGCAAAATCAATAAAGATAGGACATATATCATGATTGGACGGATCGATTACGGGCTTTATCATGTCCATATCCGCGTAGAGGCTGATCATCTTTGAATGATGTTGAATACTAGAGGATAGAATCTATATGATTTAAAATATTCTCTTTAGACAAATTTAAGCACAATGAATTTTCAAATTTTCAAATATCCGTTTTATGCCTCGTTCAAAGCTCAAGGTGTAATGGTAAAGCCACCTGCAGATGGGAATGGAGAAGTGCGTATCAAGCAAGCATTTGTAACCCCCAAAAGGCTTAATTTCAATATATTTCAGGAGGAAATGCTATGAGGACCATTTTCTCTTCTAAGAATCCATTTCTTGTTTCTAAATCTCTTGTGAATCTAAAATTACTCGATATTTGTATACATGTTTGCACATTCTTCTATCATGTATATCTGTATTTGGTGCTCTTAGCTTCCATGTATCAAGTTTATGCTTTTTTAAATGTACAATATCTTTGTTCTTGTGCAGTCTCGACCTTTCGGGGTATCTCTTCTCATTGCTGGTCATGATGAGAATGGCCCCAGCTTGTAAGTAGTTTCTCCTTCCTTTCCTCTTCTGCCCTTCTCAGCATAGTTACTTGGCTTTAGTAAAAATGGCCTAGATTCATAAACGAAGCTGCAATCCTGCTTAGCTTATGTAGCCTGTGTTTTGTATAGTTTTCATATGAACTGTCTTTTGTCTGTGTTGTTTCTGCTAGAGTTGTAAACCCCCCTCCCCCCTCTCCCCTCCTGATGGTTGTTAGTGACTCAATATTACAATCTTAATTGCTAAATACTCTGGACACCGACTTTTTTAGTGCTTTGACTTGCAGCCGTTAATAGTTTTGCAAAACTTTTGGGGTTTTGGCAGTAAAGGTTTTACTATCAGCTTTACTTATGTGATTTCCGTTCTCTCTCTCCCCCGCCCTTTCTGCCTCTCTCCCTCCCTCTCCCCCTTCTGGGGCCTGTAGCTTTTGCGTGATTTCCGCTCTCTCTCTCTCCCACCCCTCCCCTCTTCCCACCACACCCCCCCTCTTGGGGCCGTAGCTTTTGCATTATGTGCTCAGCGCTTTGAGGCGCTTGCTTGCTTTCCATGACCTTTCCCAGCTTTTCAAAGCTGTTGCTGTTTCTTGAACTGTTCAAAACTGAAGTTAAACATGCCACTTCTTGCCGGCTATCTCATTCACTTCTGTCTGCATGTTGACCTATGTGCGTTTGCATCCTTTGTTAATTTTGGTGTTCACGAGGTTGTGTCTAGTTTCTGCGCTTGTATTGAGTTGCTTCAGGCTGTTGATGCTAAAAGGAGAAATTGTTACATGCAGGTACTATACCGATCCTTCTGGCACGTTCTGGCAATGCAATGGAAAGGCAATTGGTTCGGGGTCTGAAGGTGCTGACAGCTCTTTACAGGAGCAATATAACAAGGTCTGTCAATTTTCACTACAAGAAAATAATCCCGAGCTTTGTTATTATTCTTTTCAGATGGATCACATTATATCCGCTTAAAAGCTGGTCATGAATCCCCCTTTTTTTCTTGGCAGGATTTAACACTTCAAGAAGCTGAAACAATAGCTCTTTCCATCCTGAAGCAAGTTATGGAGGAAAAGGTAAAGCTTCTAAGCTTCTAATAATGCTAGTGGAAAAATTTCTTAATTATTAGAAAACGAAGAAACTGCTCTTGGAATTTGTGCATCCGGCTGCAGCCAATGTTTTTCATGTTAACAAGTGGTAAAATTTCTTCTAGCTTAGTAGACTTTAAGAAAAGCTGGGTTATATTATCTTCAGGTGACCCCAAATAATGTTGATATTGCGAAGGTGGCTCCAACTTACCATTTGTACACCCCTTCGGAAGTGGAAGCTGTCATCAGTAGCCTATGAGAAAGAAGACTAGTTTGAGAAGCTTTAAATCACGATTCCCGTTGTCGCTTTCCCTCCATGGTTTTTGTACTAATTTGCTAAACCCTGAGTTATATTTATTTCTTTGTTGTATGGAATTCACATGTGCTTGAGGGAAACATCTTCATATCTTCACCTATATTATCAAAGATATTGCAGTGGACTAAAAAAATCAGCTTGCAAATGTTATGGTACGTGCAATATGAATTTGGCGCACTCATATTCTGCGTCCAGCTTTCAATGAGGGGGTGGGTGCGGGTATGGTTCGGTCTCACCCTTGGTTTAGAACTATTTACCATTATAAAGTCGTTGCTTGAATCGTAAAAGCTTTCAATGGACCAGAATTTGCAAGAAGCTTCTCCCACATTTAAAAGTTGTCATTTAATACATAAGCTTGAAACGCTTCGCAAAATTCCGAATGTATGGAGGACAAATATAACCGAAAACCGAATATCTGAATCTTATACAGTCTCACACTGAATCACCGGAGTATGGCAACAGTCACCCTAAGCAGGTATAAATGAAGATACCCATGAACAAAAAAACTGAGCTGCTCCGTTTTATTCAGGATTCTTCCGAAGCAGGGTATGGATATAAATACACGGGGAGATATCTCAGTCACGGAATTCATCCATAAATCCTTTGTGGAATTCTGTCAACCGAGAGACGACAGCAGGAATTTTATCCTCTTGAGGCAATATTGTGCATCTAAAATGCCACGTTCCGTGAACCTACACAAAAGGTAACATGTCCAATCAGTAATTTCTCATTCAACAGTTGCATTGCAGCAATTTCCATTGTTGGTTAAAAATTTCGATTCAATGTGATAAAGAGCGTTTCAAATGAATAGAAACTTGATTATGTAGAGAATTTGAAAGTTGATGTTTATTACGTAATTTCTTTGGATTCAGTTGAGCACATAACATACATAACATGACAGGAACATAAATTTAATGACAATCTCAAAATTGAACTCACCTGGCCAAAGCCAGAACCAGGAACAACAACAATGCCAGTGGCATCAAGGAGGCGGCGAGCATAGAACGCATCTGGGGCTGTTTTTGCTGCTTCTGCTGCTTTTATAGCTTTCTTGGGAAGGTGAAGACACGGAAAAAGATACATTGCACCTTCTGCTTTGTTGCAAGTTACACCCTCCAAGCTGTTGAGTGCGTCTTCAAGTGTCTGTACCAGAACAGAAACGTTTCAAAAGTTAGTCCGACAAAGAAAACAATTTGCATTGTGTCTTAACAAAAATCAATGGGAAGGTAGCATGCCAAAATCGTCCGAAAACTAATCAGTCTACATTAAACTGAGTTGCAATTGATGGGTCTTTACTTTAAAAGCCGAGCTTTTAAGCCTCCATCAAACTACATCCTCACAAGAAGTCCCTACAAGCTCCACTGACAACTGGGTGAACATAGGATTTAATTTTCAAAATGATTCACAAATGAATTTCCCTAAAGCCAATGTTCTTTGTGCTACCGTAAACCAGTGTATTAATTCTCATTTACCAACAAAAATACGAGATTCACTGACCTTTGCCCGTCTTGCTAGGGATGAGAGGATGCCGTCTTTCTCCGCAGAATAGGACTCATAAGATTCATCACCAACCTGCACATATAAGACGCACTTGTAAAATAGAGATACAGTTTATTCACATTATGCTGCCAGTGGAGCTTAAGAGCAAATTAAGAATGCGAATAACAGACTTAACCACTGCGAAATTTTGCCATCTAGACGCCATCCTTTCTATCTCTTCACCACATGCACACACACAGACACCCCTCTTCACAGAGAGAGAGAGGTTAATGAAAAGATTCAAAGACAGAAACTGACCTTGGGAGGGTTCATTACAAGGCTTGCAAGAATTTGACCAGAAATATTGGAACAAAGATTTACAGATGCCACTTTGTAGATTTGTTCCCTTATCTCGGGACTAAAACCAGTAACCTCCATGTAACCTCCTCTTTTCCCACACTCTCCATAGTACCCTGAGGCCAAAAATTATACAGAAGCTCATTAGACTAAAATACTTTACATTGTCAGCGAAACATATCTTCCATCAACTTTAATGAGTAAACATACCTTTAGAGACCGACTGAAAAGATACTAAGGATATATCCTTCTCACCAAATCCCATAGACCGTGAAATTTCCTTGAATGAGTGGAACTTCTTGTCAGGCACATAAACATTTTCCTGGTACACCTGAAAATGTTCACCAGATATTGTTTAAGCTAGTAGTAGCTAGGCCTGATGCAGATGAGCAAAATCATAGGCACTTAAATGTTTGGTGAATTTTTCAGCAAATGCCCAAGTCAAAAGGCATGAATACAGCCAAAGGCAGACCGGGTGGCTGACAGCCCAGCACATATGCCTGACGGAGACGATTTTTGCATAAAAGAGGATAGATCTGAAGTTGGTCCCAATTAGGGTGTGTAATTGTCCTCGATGGGCTTTCCTTACAACTTGCAGAGAGCAATTCCGTTGCTTTCTCAGATGTAATTACGCAGGACTATGAGAAATACTAACAAGCACTTGAGGAAAGATATCATGTTCGGATATGATGGACTAGATCAGTCAATGACACTTGGACTCCACATTTTTTCTATTCTCACTAACCACATTCTCAAATAACTTCCCACCAATCAAGTCTTTTCTAGTTACCTCACCCCATGATATTTGAGAATGCCACAAATCACACTTTCTCACTGGGACACGTAACTGCCAACATTGGATACTACTTAACCATCTCAAGTGATGTTCCACGTCTTTTCCTAAATTTGTGGCACCCCAACTTCTTGCCACTATACTCGTTTCTTATACCATCCACCTTGTGTAACAACGTATCCACCGAAGCATTTCTGACGTAATGGCCTTGCTGAAGTCCTATAAAGTCTTGCCTTCCACTTGAGATGATATTGCAACTGCACAACAATCGGGAAGCACACCTCCACTTTGCTCTAAATAACATCCTAGCAAGCACTAATCTAAATCCGGAGAAGAGCGGCAGATGTACTAGAAACGATAAATACTACTAGCTAGAATGAAAAATTAAAGTTGCACAGAGTGTAAATTTAAGGAAGTGTTTTGCGATTTGGACATGCAATAAAATAATCTCCGTCTCACAACAACGCCACTATTCTTGAACAACTTAAAGCCGGGCCCTCTTTTCGCACTATTACGGATATGAAAATAATGGGAAAAATCGGCGATAAAACTATAATACCTAAAACAGACGTTGACACAAACAGGTCGTCTTAACAATCAATAGTTAGAAGATAGAGCGACACGCCATTAGGACTGATTTACTGATCAAAAGGACCTTCGGGAAGATGTTGGTTACTAAGGTTGAAATGAGGAAGATATGAACTCGACCTTTGGGAATAGTCCATCGAAGCATTCTATGCTTGCAAAAGTACTTCAGTTCAACAAGGTTGCAAGAACTAATGTACTTCCGCAAGCATAATAAGCTTCATTGAACTGGTGCAAAGATCGATTCTCTCTCTCACTTATCTTGACTATTAAAAGCAACTTCTTCCTGAAGGTCTTTTTAAGGGATAAATTGGCCTTTTAACACTTTCATCATTTTATTTTACCATGGTGTGCTTCACTCTATTGTCTAAAGTAACTTGTTAAGACATTTTCGCTTCAAAAATTGTTCCCAATTAATAGTTTAACATATGTAAGAGCGAGAGCTTTAAGGCACTTTTGTATGGCTCTTACTCAAAAGTTGTCCCATTCCCTTTCAAACCGCAGGAACAGTGCCTAAAGTTCCCCCTTCAGTGTTCAGCGTAAATTCTCAGTAAGTAACATAGTTCTCCGTTACAAAATTCACGCAAAACTTGCCTGGTACGATATTCTGAGCATAAATGTTGGCCATTAAGGATGATATAAATGGGAAAGTGCCTTATTTGAAGGCAGAAAACTAAACACTTATGAAAGGGTATGCCCAAAATCTACACCACAATATGCTTCCTTCAGCCTCATTTGCTGCGAAAAAGTTAAATTGGTCACTCGTGCACCTTTGTAGTGACATAAAAGTGTAGAAAGCATAACTACGTGCGGATTCCCAAGAAGAAATTCATAATTAAGAAGTTGTGCAGCTGCTTCTTTGTCCCAACTTTCAGGATGCAACATCCCTGATCTGGTTCAAGGTGCTCCGGAGGCTGAAGCTGGCAGAGGTGCTCTTCATATGAAAGAATCATGAGACTGACCAGATTACTGACAAGTCCCCTCAAAAGCCAGGTAGTATTGGTTTTACCAATGAAAGCCTACCCCAAAGTCTGCATGGATTGCTTTTTAGTACTGATTGGATGCTTCAACAAGTGGATCTTCGTTTCTTTTTAGCAAGAGGGTCCTTCCATTCTTCCACAAAGATGGACATACTTGGCGTAAAAAGGACAGTAGAACTTTTGGAAAAGCACAAGGAAGTCTTAAGGTTTTTCTTTCCTTTCTTCACATTGGATTGGACTTCTTTGACTGCTTCATCTTCAATGTATAGTTTTATAACGTCTCAGTACTTTGCGCCATGCCAAAGTTTGGTATACACCTATCAAAGTCATGCTATCACTTAGCTAATGAGTATTAACTAATCTATTTTGTTCACCTGCCAACACATATTACTATTATGTTCAAATCGAGGATGGGTATGTTTGATAATGGTTACTCTCTATTGTGGACCTTGGGCAACATCCACAGTGATCCAAGATTCTTAATAATATCATTCTTTGGTATCTCATGCCCATTCATACTTGCTGCATATTCAAATCTCTTCCTAGTCTTGCTTTAATTGCATTCCAAGTTTCCACCGTAGTACTTCTTAACCTTACACTACCTACCCACTCCCTCCCTCTGAAAGTCTCAAGAGGAGAAAGCTACAGCATCAACCTTCACAGGTAAATATAAATGGTTCACACACCAAAACTCAAAGAAGAAGCAGCGACAGATGAAACAACTCTTGCAATGCTCTACCCATCTTGTATAATTTCAAGATTTTGTGTGAGAAAGGGTTACATTAAGGAAGCTGCATTATCTAAATGGGAAAAGGCTAGGTGTGGAGAAGAGTGGCACTCATCAGGGGAGAGAAGAAACCCTAAGAGAACTTGCACTGAAACTATATCTAACTATGATATAAACTCAGGGGCGCCACATGGCGACTACCTTGAATTCGGTGTAAATCGATTTAGAAACTGAACTTGGTTTTCATTTTTCAAGAAAAAAATACCTTGCCCTGGGGTCGCCACAGAGAACTGTATTCATGAACAATTACTCAAGTTTTGAACTCTACCATGAGTAGCCAATAAGCTGAGGTTCTAGAAAAGTTTACACACCTCATCTGCCAGAAGCACCAGGCCTTCTTTCTTGCAGAACTCAACAATGTCTCTTTGGTTGTCCTCAGAAAGAACCTGATAGTAGGTGTGTCACAGTAATTGCATAGTATATCAGGATAGCTCTGGTGCATAACTTGAAAAAAGAAGAAGAGAGGCTCTATTGAAGCAGTCTTTTCATGTTTTGTAGGTAACAACAACTTCACTGCAATAGATCTTCTACAAATTAGTCCATGCTTACCTGCCCTGTTGGGTTGCCTGGGTTTATCACAACCAACGCCCTAACAGAAATGCCCTTGGCCTTGGCAGCTTCTAATTGCTTTTTAAGCTCAGAAGGCTCCAGTCCCCACCCTGCTGCTTCATCGAGATAATAAGGAACCTAAAGAGAAACCATGGTCAGCTCAGTCTAATCCTTGTGCAGAATCAGCCAGAAAAGTTGGTTCTCAATCAAATATGAGCTGAACTTATATTTGAGCAGAGCAACCAATTTGACTAAGTTACTGAGTACTTTATACATATATATTCAAACATACAAGAGTGCCACCATGTAGTGCGATTGAAGCAGAGTATAGAGGGTACTGAGGAATGGGACAAAGGATTCCATCTTTCTCCGACCTTATTAGTAACTGCATCATCATATGAACCTGAAAAAAGAGGACAGAGAAGAAAGAAATGTCAGCCCTGATTGAGATTCTGCATTAGTTTCTAACATTTTTTTTACATGCATTCAAAAGGAAGGCTATGAATCAACTTACCGCTGGGCTTGCGCCATCTGTCAAGAAAATATCATCTGGATCTGCAGGATAACCATCACGAGCTTCAATACCAGCAGCAATTGTATCGCGTAATCCCTTGACACCCTGACGTGAACGAACCAAAAAAGACATGATTCTTCTGCATGAGCAATGTGTTAAGTCAAAATATCGAAGTTCCCAAGAGGCATTGGTACCTGACTATGACTATATGCACCAGTTGCTCTTCCAGGAATTTGATCCAGGATCTGCCAAGCTCGTTCTATGGCATCCGCACTGAAAAAAGTCAGCGGTGAAAAGTGTTTGTTTTTTAATGATATCCACAGTACAAACTTTCGTGACGAAACATAATCAGAGATCAAAACTGAAAGAAAAAATGGTAAATAAATGATACATTGATAGAATAACCTACAAACAGAACAAAAGAAAAATAAAGAAAGCAAAAGAAAGAAGAAATCACGGTAGCTTTCTTATAGTCAAAGATACTATAGGAAACAACTGTTTGTAGTACTTTGTTGATTGACTTGATTCCTAGCCTTCGTTTTCTGGAATTTTGCTTTTTCTTAAGCTTTGTGGACAAGATTAGGGATTCAAGATGTTAAAAACAGTATATGAAATTCGGGTATCAGATGCAGATTTTTCAAAGAGAAAATAAAAGTTGATTCTGAATTTCATAGCTTATTATATGATAATGAACGGTCTCATCAGTTCCTTTGTGATTGCAGGCATAAAAACCTTGACCTCTCAAACTGTGAAGTGTAACAGCAAGGGCACTGAGTAACAGAGTATTCAAGGCACCCAGTTGTTTGTCCCCTTGACTTTTACAACCCTTGATAAAGAACTAACTAGAAAACAGAACACACATCTTTAAAGAGGAAAATTACTCATAGCTGGCATATGCTCAACAGCTCAAAAAACATCAGCTGTAGCTGTAGCTTGCATACCTGAACAAACCCTGCGTTTCACTTCTATCCAAAATGGCCGGATGATCACATAGCGCAAGAACCTAATACAAAGATCACCAGAATTACGAGCCAAATTATAGCACTCTGCCACTCACTATATTATGACTGTAGCATACAAACCTCTCTGAAGAAAGTGATTGGCTGCTGAGCAAGAGATTGAGGATTTCCAATATTGCAATAAAGTATCTGCCATGGATAAGAAAGAATAAGTAAAGAAGCTCAAAGACAGGAAAAGAGAAAGAGAGAATACGTTTAAAAGAGAAAAATCAGCTATATTGTTTGTTTAAAATAGAGACTACTCAAATAATCACAACGCAAAATTTCTTCTACAACAGCCAAAGTTAGCTATCTTAACTTCTTAATATAGTAATACTGCTTTAAATTACGATGCCTGTGCCTGTTTGAAAGGTGTGCTACTATCCAGAAGTAAAAATGTTATCTTCAATCTTCTATGTACTCAAATAACGAGAACTGCAAACCAGTTTTTCGAAGCAGAAAGGGGTAAGAAGTTTTTGTTATCTTTGGATCAGAAGAGATAAATTCGCCCGACTAACATAGAATCTAGAAGTATGCATTTCTTCCAATGAACTAGAAAAGCAAGACTAACAGACATAAAAAACTATACCTCATCAAAAGGATGAGAACCTGGCTTTGCTAGTAATTCCTGCTGTAATTGCTGTTTTCAACAATACATTACACAGAAATGTCAGGAATGAATGTAGTACGCGAATTAGATTTATCAAGATCAGAATATGCATATAGTTACTGTATTGAGTCAAGTCCTTAGAGATGTGACTCGCAATCTATGAAAAAAGTAGTTTCGTGAACCTAGTAAATTATGCATCTAGATATGTTACCTGTGCCAAAGTAACAATCTCGCCACGGACAGCATATTCGCATTTCAAGACCTGGACAAAATTAAAGAAGCAAGAAACATTTACTATTGAAAAATATTGTGAAGAAGTTCAAAGAGAGTGTTCCTGGAGTTAAAAACTCAGGACTAGGACTGAGAACCCATTCCTCATAATTATTCTTTAATAAAATGAGCTCGCCATTTTAGTAGGAAAACTTATAGCATAACTGCATAAAAAAGCAAGGTATATGCTTCATTGCATATTAGATCAGTTAACCCACGTGATGACTGAAGCTCCCTGATCTCTTCAACGACAACAAATTTTTAGCTATTTAATCCCTCCATTTCATAACTTTTGTCCCGTTTGACTCTCCGCAGATTCAGTATTGTATTTGCATTTGATCTTTAGTTCCCATTTGAGTTCGGTTCTAATTTAGATGTTCGAAGCATGACCTAGACCCTCGTAAGAACTTAAAAGGGGACAAAAATTATGAAATGGAGCGAGTAATCTCCGTTTTCACCTAAAAAAGGGATTGTGCTTGATTGCAAGTCACCAAAGAGCATAAAGTAATCAAGAAGCAACCAAGTGTAAAGAAGACCCTGCCTGATCAACCAATAAAATCACATAAAAAAGTATGAAGCACAGGAAAACATAAGAAATGAAGGCCAATGAAATAGTGAAAACAACAGGATGAATAAAGATAAAGAATTGGATTAAAAGCGCAGACGCAGCAGCAGTAACCAAACGAGTAGAGCAATCAAGAGAGCTGAGTTGAACTGGCCTTGGGATTGATGGTGTCGAGAGTGACGGCGGGAGAGGGCGAATTCACGGAGGGAGGCATCGAATCCGACGGAGGTGGAGCGGGCTGAGCCGAGGTGAAGAATCGGGGCATAACGGGGTGACGTCGGGGAGGAGCAGCAGCAGAAGAAGAAGAAGAAGAAGAGAGAGAGAGTGTGGCGGTGATGAGATTTCGGGCTCTTTCAACTACGAATTTCCGCATTGTTCCTTTTGGCCAACAGTTTTAAAGGGGCGGTTATTCGAGAGAGAGACGGGGAAGACCCGCTCACATGGCTGTCACTTTTCGAGATTTCAACTCTCATTCCCTCTCTCTCTCTCTCTCTCTCTCTAGAAAACTTTTTCTTGCAGCGGAAACCACCGCTCCCGTGGGCGACGGGCTGCAACGCCGGGGGGGGGGGGGGGGGTCCTTTGTCTTTCTTTTATTTATTTATTTGTTTTGGTGAAAGGGTTTTTTTTGTCTTTCTTCCTTTTAGCAATTCTTATTCTGATTCTAATCCAACTTGCAGAGGCAAAAGAAAAGGAGAAGACTGCTGAACCCCGGAGCGGTGAGCAATGCTTGTTTGATAATAACTTTGTAGTTATAGTATGGATCTCTCCCGGTATATTATCTTCATATTAATAAGCATTTTTCGAACAAAAAAGATGATAAATGTTTTATGAATAAGTTTTTTTTTACAACCATATCCGTCGGTCGTCGGGAACAAAAAGACTTGCATTGACCCAAATTATGAATGAACCCAAATTTAGCACTGATAATATAAAACCGTTAAAAAATTAGAATTTCCTCTCGCATGGATCAAGAAAGGCCCCCTTCTCTCTCAAAAAAAACCCAGTCTTCTTCTCCAGTAGACCCAGCTGCCACCCCTTCCTCCTTCCGCTTCCATGGCTGTGAGGATTGAAGGGGAGGCCCTCAGATCGTTACTCCCTCTTCTCCTATTTCTTTTTTTTTTCGGCATCTTTCGCTCTCTCTTTTTCGGCAACCCACCTATGCCGCCATTCGCCACCACCCTCCTCCCCCCACTCACAGATCAGGAGCCCTTCGGCCACAATCTTACTCCCTCTCACTCGCTACCCTTAGATCTGAAAGGCTTTTTCAGATCCGTCATGGTCGCAAGACTTCCAATCCTGTTGGTTTGGGTTGACGAGATGGAGGATTCCGACTACCTTTGAGCTTCGGATCAAAAGGACCCGGGCCTTGGGAACTCGCTCTACCTCCCTTGGATCCAAAGACAACCGCGGTAGTAATCTAAACTATCACTTCAAGCGGCCCTTGGAATTGATGTCTCGCTACAGCTCTAAACTTGAATTTTGTAAATTCAACAATGTTAATACTTATTTTTTCCCATTTCTCTCAAGGCCACGTTGGCCGGTTTATGTTTCAGGGGCAAGTTTCTACTTGTGCTCTTTTTGTTTGTACTTTTGGGTACTCTGTTTTCAGAGTCAAATATTTGTTTGTACCTTTAGGTTGTAATTTGTGTTTTGGTTTAATGTAGTTTCCGTTTCGACCAAAAAAGATATAAAACCATTAAGTTAATTCTTTAGGGATTTAGAAAGTAGAATGTTATTATTCTTTGAGTTAATTACGTGGTTGACCACTGTACTATTAGGCAAATTCTACTTTGGTCACTGGACATTGATTTGTGTCAAAGTAGCCACTAAACTTCAAAATTCATTTTAATCGCACCATTCCGTCAAATTAAGTTAATTTATGTCCATTTATTTAGGGGTAAAATTGTCAATTCACTGTTCATCTTCTTGCTTCTTCTTCTTCTTCTTCTTCACACACACACACACACACACACACACACACTCACAGTAGCTTGATACCATCATTATGGAGTGTTAGGCCTCCAAACTAAATAGCTATAAACTTCAAAAATTTCAAGAACCCATTTCTGGATGCTTGCAATTCTTGGTTCTTGTGCGCAAACAAGAACCCATTTTGAACTTCTTGGTTGTTTTCAGGTAATTATGCCACAAAATCCTTCTTCATTAACCAACCCAAAGGCTGATTTAACTCACCCAAAATTCAGTTAACAAGAACATTGGATCTTTCCCCATAAAACTTGAACTTTCACATTTATTGAAATTTGGTCTTTGTAGGTCATGGTGAGAGAGAGAAAGGCGAAGCAAAGTAAAAAATGAAAGATTATGAAGTGATTGAGTAGATTGGGATGGGTGATTGAATCTAAATTAACCTGCAAAGACCAAATTTCTCCATATTTGAAAAAGATTTGATCTTTTGAAGTAGCAAATTTCAACATCAGGGTTCTTCATGTTTGAGCAGAGTAGGATTCTTCATAAAAAGACCAATATAGCCTTGAGTAACCTAACGACGTCAAGCTTAATTTGAAGGAGTGGCCTGATTGAAACAAATTTTAAAGTTTAGTGGTCATTTTGACACAAATCGATGTCCAGTGAGCAAAGTAAAATTTGCCTAATAATACAGTGGTCAACCACGTAATTAACTCTTATTCTTTTGACTAATTCCTACAAGTTCTTGATTTACAACTTTAGGGACTTTAGCTAGGCTCAAAGTATAGTCATTGCTTCCCCAGTCTCCATAGAGAGATGAAGGAAGTCGATCGCACATGATCCTCAACCTGAAAAAGAGTCGGAAAGGCTGAAAGCGGAACGCACAACACGAAAGCCAGTTTTGTACGATTACGCATAAATCCTTGGGTATTTGCTCAGCATGGAAGGCAACTAGGCAAGATTGTGTAATGTCTTTTTCAATAAACATCTTGTAGGGTCCATGTCCATTTGCATCGAAAATGCCCAATTTGATTCTTATTTTTTTAACACATAGTAATTACCTAATATATCGTTAAGATGCCGATCGCAACACCTATCAAGAGTTGTTTTTCACCTTCAAATATCAAGATAATCTTTCTTTTTTATGTTTCACATGAACCGTCCTCTTGTCGTTCAATCGCCTTCATCTACTCCAAAGCATGTAAAGTCGAGGTGCGAAATTATTGACAACGATTTGAGTTGTTCTAGCTTTAAAATTAGAATGTGGATTAACTCAACTCCTATACTTAATTTGGACCCAACATTTTAAAGATCTCTTTGGACCTAACAAAAACAAATCGACCCGGCAACCAAAATTGTGTGCTAAGTATGAAATCAAGAGAGTGGTCTTTAATCTGTTTTCCTGGGCTGGCGGAACATTATATTGCAAGTAGGAATTAAAAAAAAAGAATGAAGACTTTTTGTGATCCCTCTCCCATCACATATTCTAAATGGTCAGGACCAATGATTCAGAATTCTCCGTTGTTCATTTATATAGAAAAAAATAATAGTATTACATTATAAGTTGAGGATGCAACGCTAAAGCAAAATTTTCAACCTATCCATCTCATATAAATGCAAACTTTTGTTCCATGAATTGTAAAAACCTTTTAAGGCTTTCTTTTTTCATAGTGATTTCTTTACCCAGAAGGCCGTACCACCTATTTTCAAGCATATATTACTTTGACGGATAAACATAACTCATTTGCAAAAATTCTAGGGAAAAATATTGGATTTTATATGGATTGTAGAAAGATGCCTACAAAACCGCTATATAGCAACAATTAGTCGTGATTAAATGTTTTATTTAATGACGCTAAAAGATACTGTTAAGAATTATCGCTAAAAATGTTTATAGAGAAATCATTAAAAGTCATTTAACGACCGCAAATAGTTGTTATGTGAGATGTTATTGGTATCTTCAGACAACTAGAGTAGCACCAAAAAAATTTATAAATTCTATAGGACCTAAGCCCCCAGTATTAATCTCATTCTCTTGAACCATAATGACGCGCAAATAGCTATCCCACCAAATACGTACAAGCAGCAAGAACGTATCTTCAATTCACATTTCATCCCAACAACCAATAAGATTTTACAAGAAAACTGTTGGGAAAAGATAATGTAAAGTTACACTATCACACGTGACCCTACACTGCAGAATTTGAGCGTCCACTTCACACAATTTTGTCTGTTTACGTCCTCTAAGTTGAAGTACTGAAGAGAGTTGCAGATCACAGAGATGAATCAAAGACCACGTTTGTAGCAGGTAGCCAAACATGGCCCTGCAAGAATGACTCAACCGTGAACTTGGCGGCCTGCGCTGCTGTGAGGCTGGACTTATACCCCGCCCATTTAACCCGCTGATTGACCCCTGATCCTGGGCCAGTGTTCAGGTACTCGGCATAGAAGATGCTGCTAGGCGGCTCAACGTTGCTGACCCATTCAGTCCAGCCTGATGGCTGCAAGAAACTGCCAATGCTGGTCTGCATGATCACTGTGGTGGAGTAATCCTTCCAAGGCCGGCCGAGGTACGTTCTAGCAGTTAGATTGTCGAACGGAGACATGGTGCACTTCTGGATAGAAATGCCAGTGTTCTGATTCGGGTCCTTCTTTCCCTGTGCTGTGATGGTGACGAACTGATTAGGGAGGGGCTGTCTGGGCAGGATATTGCAGCTTTGGAAGACGACGGCCGCGTTGCCAAAGATGAAGTCGACCGTGCCAGTGATGTCGCACTCACGGTAGAACTGACGGTTGGAGTGGGCATAAAGCGTGTCCTGGTAGGCATCGAAAGAGCACCTGTAGAACACGGACATGTCTGAGCCGGATCGCAATGCCACAGCCTGATGTTTCGCAGCCCCAGCAGTGTTCTCGAATCTCATGTCTTTTGCAATGAATCCTTTCCCTACAGCAGCTGGTAAAGTACACAATCCCACGTTAAATTATCATCACCAAAAATACAAAAAAAAAAACTTCTAGTGGTATGCAAAAGTCTAAGTAAACTACCAAACTCTTGCACCGGATTATATCTTATTTAATAGGCAATGTCTTCGGCATATTAACAAGTAATAATATAGTATATGATCGCGATTGATTAGGGACTAATGTTATTTGGATTATGGAATGTACCGTACTCTATTACTTGCTTGTGTGAGGACATGAAAATGACACCAACATTTATATATGAATCAAGGGCCAGATGAGAGATTGTTGAACGAGTCAAGTAATGGTTAATTAGCAACCTGACTGTCTATGTGCATCTACATAATCCCCTTGTATGTATCAACTCTCCCACAATGGCATAGCAGGTTTGACCCAGTAACGGTAAACACAGCCAGCCGGCGAGGCTGTCCTACCACCGGACGAGTAGCCTTTACATGCAAAGCACCAACAGAAAGTCGCCCACCTAGGGTGCTACATGGTAAAGATGAACTCAAGTCGGGAAAATATTCCTCATATCACCGTCCCGATTAGCTGCAGGGCTCAAGGTTGTGTTACAAGTCACATGGTTGCCTAATCAGAAACCTGATAGCTGCACATGGAGGAGGGGGGTTACGCAGGCCGCAGGAGACAAAAGAACATTGTATGCGAATCGGTAGGGCAGATTAACGCAATAAAGTCACATGGAAACGCACAAACCATGTGGCCCTTTTGCTGTATATCGGCTCATCACGCAACAAGTGTCCGTCTGGTTTCACACCAGACTTCTGAAGTCAACTACAGTGACGGAGCATGTAAATCAAGTGCTTTAATTAGCAGCGAGTAGCCTGTGTTGATTGGTACCCCCACAAAGTTGTTGATAAATCAAAGCTATTCATTTCCAATATTCCGTGTCTTATTCCATGACATGCGGCCCTCGTAGCACAGAGGATGGCTAGCGCTTCAATCGATAATTAGTATTTTGGACCCACATATTGTGCGCAAAATTAGATAAATGGTCAACATATTTACTAAAAAATCTGCAAGCATCTGAAGATTATGGGTGGAAGAATCAAGGGTGATGGGTTTATCGGGATTGGGTGCGAGAAATGAGTGACATGGGTTAGGGGGCGCTTCACGGGTTTAATTTATTTGCTATTATTTGAATTTAATACTCTTTAATGATATGATTTACAAGAATAAACGGCTTCACTGATATCTTAGGCCCAATTTGACAAAAAAAAAATTTCAGTTTTGAAAATTGGAAAAAAAAAAGTGAGTTTGGTAATCATTTTTTTTCCTTCTCCAATTAAAAAAATCAGTTTTTAAATTGAAGAGTAAAAAAAAAACTCCAGAAATTGGTTTTTTTTTTCACTTTTGGTTTTTTTTTTTAGACCACCACCCTCCTACCGCCGGCAACCACCTCCGACTGCCGGCGACCACTGCCGACAGCCACTGCCGGCCGTCGGCCGCCACCAGCCACCGTCGACCACCGCTACGCCCCACCACCGCCATCGCAAACCACAAAATAAAAAACGTTACCAAACACAAAAAAAAACTCAAAAAAAAAAGGTTATCAAACACCCACCTATTTTTATAAAAAAAAATAAAAAATTAAGCTGCTCTTTAAAAACTGAAAATCAACAATTTTTTTTTGTCAAACCAACCCTTAGTAATTATATAAATTTCTCTATATGTTAGGTGTACACGAAAGTTAGTCACCCAAACTAAGTGAAAATTTTAGCAGACTAGTAAAACTTTCTGGTTAGACGAATGTCCTTTACCTCTACTTGGACAATAGTGGAGTGGAATCGGCATATTAGGCACTCTATTAACACAAGAATTGACTTATTAACCATAACCTACCATTATTTGAAAACTGGGCGGTAAAAATGTAAATAGAACTACGGGAGTGAAAAAGGGTAGGAGAAATTACCGAAGGTGGCAGTAGCGAAGGTAGGAGTTCCATCGATGAAGTTCGTGCTGCCGGAAACAATGGTCTTCGTCTTGCCGTCGCCGTACACCATCACATTCCAGATCGACTTATCCAGTATCACCCTCTCCGTGTACTTCCCTTCCTTCACATATATCACGAACCGCGTCAAGCTCTTCTTCGGCACCTTCGCCACCGCCTCCATGATCGTCTTCACATCCCCGCTCCCGTCCAGCGCCACCGTCACGTTAGGCGTCGGATTTACTTCCTGCAGCAGCCTCCGGTCGCCCGCCCCAACCCAGTCGGGGAAACCCAGAAGCTTCCGGTGTATCGGAACGTCAAAATCCGCCAGGATCCCCAGTATCTTGGCAACTATCGCCAAACTGTTGCTCGCGTACTCCGTCGAGTTCTTCATTGCGCCCTTCACTTCAGCAAGTAAAGTTGAGTTTAGCTCGGCCAGCGCGTCCAAGCACGTTTCCTGATCGGTTATGGTGGTGCTCAGCCACGTCTTGATGTCGTCTATCTTCCCGGCGGAGAGGATCTTCTCGTTGGAATTCACGTCCATCGACGAGATCGAGTCGTTGAGCATTTCAATCGCGTCGTCAAACACCGTTTCGCAGACTCCCAATGCCTTCTTTGTTGCCTCATCATTAGTCGAATTAATTAGTCTCTCCGGCAATGACGCCAGCCGGGTCAGCGAGTTCTGCACGACGTGCAATGACAGCTTGAACAGCTCTTCGGGATCGGTGGCGTTGGACGATTCCAGCTCGGATATGCTGGTGAAACACGAATCGGGGTGCTGAGTCGAGCTGCACACCGCTTTGAGGGATGCCGCCGGGGAGGTCTGAGTCGAAGGGACCTCGCCCGAGTCCTTGCTGTTCGACTTGTGGATGACGGCTCCGGCAACGGCTCCGATGATGACGGCGACGAGTACGACGGTGGAGACGACGAGGATGGTGAGGCGCCTGCGGGTCTTCCGGCGGAATGCCTGCTCCTCCAGCGGGTCGACCTTGCCGTAGCCCTTGAAGGACTTGATCGAGTCCATCATAACCACAACAGCGGCGTAGGCTGCTTTCTGGTTTCAGTGTGAGGAGATTAATGATGTCGTGTGTGAAAATGTGTGGGCGTATCTGGTTTCGAACTCGACATGTCTGATCATGTCATTTTATAGTAGTGAGACATGGGAGTACCGAGGATTAAGGAAAGATGAGATGATTTAACTTCTTCTGAGAAGCTTCTTTATTAAGATCCACAGTAATAATCAATCAACGCGTCACATCATTTCCTCCATTAACATCTCATACCAAAGTATTTTGTTAATTTTTGCTACTTTCAACATTCTACTACATTGTGTAAGCATAAAGTGAAGTGTGTGTATTAGATGTTAAATGCTTGAGACTTGTTCAGTACAAGCAGCTTGAATGATGCATCTTTTTTTTAACCAAAATGAGTTGCACCATTTAAACATCATTGTATCGGTGAAATTTTTTCTGAAAGATAGCATTGATCGTAGAAAGACGGACATCGTGTCCATTGAATGTGTACCTTTAAAGTTGAAAAAGGATGCGGTTATATTATTTTGATAATCTACGTGTATTTTTTATGATGTCAATCATCAAGAAACACATTACTTTAGACTCACCTCATGTTTAATCATTTAGCGAAAGAAAGAATCAGATTTAGTTATGTATTAAAGCTTTGTTAACCTATCAAGCTTGGTTTTTCGAGTATATAATCATGCGAAGTTCAGGTTTGAGCTCGTTAAAAAAGGATCCATCGATAAAGAATCAAAGTTTGGGCTTTCAACAATCACTTCCAATTTTTTGACCCTCTAGATTGTAATTTTTTTTTATCCAGGTTGATGGTCTAGATTTAACGCAAATTAAGAATTGACAGACTACAAGAATAATAAGACATCGAGTAAGAATTCTTAATTTTTACGCAGTTGACTTTAATAGTTTGATCGTCTTAAATCTCATTTCAGGCATCCTCTTAAAGAAGACACGCGGTACAAAGTTTATAAAAAAAAATAGAGAAAGTAAGAATACTTACCTTCTTCAAGGAAAAAAAAAACAGGGTACTTTAACACGTAGAGTAATACATGCGGGAGTCCAAAAGGAGTATCACATGTGCACGACAATAAGGTTTTGTTTGGCAGTGAGTAACGTTAAACATTTGACAAAGATAAGTTGGCCGTCCGGTGTAATCCAGCTGTAGTCTGGCTCCTTAGAAAGGGATACCGGGGCCGTATTTCACTGTCATTGCAGTCCACATTTCAGGTCAGGTGGTGGCAATTGAAAGGGCACAAGTTGAAACAAACTTTTGCCTAAATTGTTTTTATTCTTTCTTCTTCATTTGTGGTTGGACGAACAACCAGGATCCAAGCAGAACGTGTTGTATTACGTTAGTAGTGCGAACTCCTAGTTTCTTATTCTATACGAAGAGATTAATGGATAAAAAAAAATAACTCAATCGCGTTACAGTTAAAGTGCACAAAAAAATAAAGTGTAAATTATACGTGAAAGCGAAAATAATTGAACCCTAAATCTTGTGCAACACGAGCTCAAATGCTGCGGTAGAATCTAGCATACAACATCCCCATCTGTCAAGTTGTATGGAACTGAATTGCAGATCCAACATATCTCGCAAGTAATCTCATGATCACCTTGTTCATTTTCCATTTACTTTTTTCAGGTTTCAATAAAATCATGATTTGAATTTTTCTTGGATCGCGTCTTCGTGTTTCCATTGTTGATTTGTTTGTCTAGTCGTGATACCTTTATTCTTCCTGTTGAATTTTGGATTTTGAAGTCGAGATGCAATGATGCTTGTGGTTTGATATTTAGAAACTCGTGGGTGTACTCTTAATTCAATTAGGTGTTCGCTCCCGTGTGCTATAAATCTGAATCATCCTAATATGAGATTGTCTGACTTTCTCTCGTTATCTTACTTGCACTCCATGGGTTCGACGAAAGGTAAGACACAAATCTAGGAGATTCTTAATGTATTTGTTATTAATAAGATATATTAGTTGGCAAAATATTTTGGGAGTAACCGGTAGATTTACCCTACAGACGGGCTGGGAACCTGTGTTTTTGACTACCAATAAACTTGCAAATGAATTCGCTCACGCCAATTTGACCTATGCTCAGTCAGTCACACCAATTTGACCTATGTTTTGACTCCGCTGCTGAAGGTAGAGATTTGCGACACGCGAGTTCTTCGGGTCGGTATATACAAGTGTCATAGTTACTGTGTGCATCACTGGTGTTTTGATAGAGAGACTTGTACATCCTGTCATGTTGATTATATAACACAAAGTATTTAATTGCACCCTGCACGAAAGACAAATAAAAACTGTGATCGAGAGCCAACCTTGTAACTTTATCGAAAGGGATCCTCACACACGGTTTAACACCGGCCTGCACTTTCTAACAGAAGAAATGAAACCCTGGCGCTCCCAATACCGACCATAGATTTCAAGATCAACCGCAGATTTATCTCCATCTGGAAGAAGCAGAATGCATGTTGGTGGGCTCTTTCTGGGTTACATTTTTCTTTTCCATTTTAATGATTTCACGTTGACCTTTTCAGTTCATTTATTATCTCTGGCCCTCAAGCTATTGGACATGCTGTCTCTGGTGGAGGGACGTCAACTTTATTTCTTTTTTTTTTGAAAAAGACGTCACAATTTTTTGCAGGGACAAAGTCATTTTAGCCAAATATATTTATTTTTGGGTTGCCCTGCCATGACCATGTGAATGTGAAAGGTCAGCTCCGCGTAACCGGAAATCGCGCCCTTCATAGATACTAAAGTCAATTCTCATTGCAATTGTATTCCCTTCCTTATTGAGCCAACTAGACCTTGGATTGCCAACTTCCAAGTATGAACTTCCCTTTCATATGGCTGTCAAGTCCTGAACTTGTTCATTTGGACTGCAAGGTTTATGGTTCTCTCATATCTCTCCTGACCTCTTTCTTTAATCACTTTTCGGCTTCGCGCGATCATATCTGTAGTTCTATCGAATCAGGATTACCCATTATACAACACTCCGACGATCGTTGAATGCCTTTGAGCGATTAAATAGCTGTCACTATAAATTTTAGTAACAGTGACACAACATGTTAGAGAAAGTAACGTCGTCCCTTTAGAAAGTAATGTTAGTCATTGCTGTAGAAAGTTTTAATAAGAGCTCTACTAACAAACTTATCCTAAAATTAGCGATGTTTTGTCTCCATTTGGGGCAGCCCGTGGCAGTTTGCAGATGTTCTGGCTGTCCTTTCTACGATCTTCACATGCTCAAAAGGCGTAGACGTCATTTAGGTTTTTTATTTTTATTTCAAGTCCTAAAATCAGATGGTTTTACTAAAACGAATTCTCTGTTTCGAATTGCTTTGACAATGGACAAGCTACCAACATTACCGTAAGCATCATCTGTTTAACTTAAGTTCCCATTGCCCCACTTCATGCTCGTACAATCATTCGCAGACCAGCAACAATAACGTAGAAAATGTAACATAAATAACCCACTTCTCCAGTTTCAACGACTTAGTCAATCTTTGTGCAGCTCTGGTTATGAATTGATTATTGAGGTATTCGCTTGAATCGGTCGGCTTTGACCGGGCCAATCCCACTTGTTGTAGCGTCTAGCAGTGGGGCAGAGGCACCTTCTTTATTACTTTGGGATCAAGTGGGTTGATGTTGGAACCATTTCTAGCTCTTATGCTCAACACAGCGTCACATCAACAATAAGCAATAAAGTAATGAAATGCTGTTACTAAGAGTTTGCACATGACATGCATTTGATCCTAAATGCAATTTGTCCCTTCATTGTATCCAAATTAAAGCAGTTGGGAGAGTCTCTAAACCTGTCATTTTTATCGTTCCATTCACTATTTGATGGATAGAAATATGTTGCGGGTCTATCATGTCGTTCAGAATGCATTGCAAGAAAACATAGAGATGTAAAAGCACTATACATTGACGTACTTTCAAGTTGTGGATTTGTCATGCCGATCTGTATTGAACAATTTCAGTGAATGAATGCAATAGCAAAAAGTGTATATAGTTAAAAAGATACCACATTTAGGCTTTTCTTTTTTGTGGTAAATTTATTTTTATCTTTTGTTAAGTTCTTAGATAAATTCAGTATATGTAAATATTGATATTTTTATTTATTTTTTTTTACTAAATTACAACTTAATAAACAATTTTTATTCAATTCATGACTATTTCATTACAAAAGTTCGTAAATAGTCAAAGTTACTAGGAGTATATGCCTTAAAAGGAAAAAAAAATTGTTACTACCTGGTTATCGATATAACTTTTGTATAGCAATAATTAATGGTTATTAGATATTTTATAATATTTTTTTTTTGTTTAGAGATGTGCTGTATAAAAAGTTCTCGCTCAAGCTTAAGTTAGTAAAAATGTCTCTTCCAACTAATGATTGTGAATAGCGGACGCGGTGGGACCCACTAGATACAACCAGTTTCTTTTGGGGGTCGCTTGTCTTGCAAAGTTGAAACTGACCGGCGAAGTCAATTGGGTCGGAAGAGGTGACAAGAGGAACCGGAGATGGAAACCCTAGCCACCGCCCTTGGCACCGTAGCTTCTCTCCCAGGTTTTACTCCATATCTCCATGCATATAAAATTGTGGTGGTGATGTATCTCTGCATTTCCAATTCTGAGTTAGGTTTTTATTAACTGTTACAATGCCATTTATAATGTAGTTGACACAATTTAATTTTGAATAAGAGGTGATAGCGAGCTGATGTGATGTTAAAGCCACTGAACGAACATAAAAATTCCAAATAGAGGTAATAGCACATATGGTTCCTAAACTTTTTCCAGTTCTCACATATAGTCCCTATATTTTAAATATGGCAAGATCAGTCCCCATACTTTTTAAATTTACTCATTGAAGTCCTTTTCCACACGGTCGTCTGTTTTCAGCCGTTAATGTGACTTTTGGTGGGGGTATTTTTGTCCCTTCCCCTCCTCAGTTTCCCTCCAAAATAAACTAGTTGCTTCCCTCTTTCCCTCCAAAATACTTCCACACTCGTTGATTAACAACCCATCCCCTGGAAGCTAAACCAGCTCGTGGCCATAGCTGTAAATATATGGAAGCTCGATGTTTTTGTCGAGTGAGTGCAAAGTTGCGCACTTTGTGGACAGACCTCAATCCAGGAAGGAGGTTTTATGTTTGCGAGATCAATGGGGTAAACTTATGTTTTGATATTCTCTCTTTTTTCTTAATGAATTGATTTTTTTTTCATTTGTAGCTTTAAAGCTTGGTTAACTGTAATGCACACCAACTGTTTGTAGAATGGCTCGTGTGGATACTTTGAGTGGTATGATATGATCCCCCTATGTGTCGTAGATCATGTCAACTGATTCCTGGGCTCTTGCGAAAGATTAACCGCATGGAAGCTCGTATTACAAGGTGCAATCAAAGGGAGAAGAAACTTTGGATGGCCCTAGTCTTGTCATATCTGATGGCACTGGTGTGTTGGTGTCTAAAGTAGTGCCTAAGTGTGTTCCTGTAGTCTAGTTATTGTGTACCCAAATGGCATTGTAAATTATGGACTCCAGTTTGTTTTGATGTAAGCAAATGGCCTAATGTTAATGCAATGGACTCCAGGTTGTTTTGATGCAATGTGACTGAAATGAGTTACTTTTGTGCAATGGGAAGTGAAATGCATGGTTAAATGCAGTAGATACACAAAAGACATAATTCCATGAGCAATGACACCATCAAACAACAAAAAAAAGGCACCACTTGTATTACCATTAACAAACTACCAAATTATTACATCAAAAAACTCATACTATCTTCAAAGTTCCAATCAAGCTCATGATTACCAATCAAGGTACCAAGTGATTACATAAAGACACAATAGAAAACATAAACTTAGAATCACACTCTCATTTTCTAAACACATAACCATCAATTCTTATGATTCCTCTTCTTGGTAGGGGTAGCAACTTGACTTCTTGTAAGAACCCTAGTGGGAGTGGCAACTTGACTTCTTGTCACCACCCTAGTAGCTGTAGGAGAGTGAGTAATAGCAAGAATACTGGCAGTGGGAGGCTTGGATGGGGTAACAGCCTTGCTTCTTGTCACTTCCCTAGCAGGAGGAGAGCTATCAAGAACACATATTCTGGAACTGGCAGACTTGGCTGGAGTTGCAACCTTGCTTCTTGTCACTACCCTAGTAGGAGAAGAGCTATCAAGAATAGTGGCACTGGAACTTGCACATTTGGATGGAGTTGCAGCCTGGCTTCTTGTCACTACCCTAGCAGGAGTATATAGAGGTGTAGGGGTTGTAGGAGTAACAGCAGCATGAACACTGGCACTGGCAGACTTGGATGGGGTAACAGCCTTGCTTCTTGTCACTTCCCTAGCAAGAGGAGAGCTATCAAGAACACATATTCTGGAACTGGCAGACTTGGCTGGAGTTGCAGCCTTGCTTCTTGTCACTACCCTAGTAAGAGAAGAGCTATTAAGAACAGTGGCACTGGAACTTGCACATTTGGATGGAGTTGCAGCCTGGCTTCTTGTCACTACCCTAGCAGAAGTACATAGAGGTGTAGGGGTTATAGGAGTAATAACAGCAGGAACACTGGCACTGGCAGACTTGGATGAGGTATCATCTTGGCACCCTGCACCCACAACCAATCTTACATTTGCCTTTTTCCTCTCAAGTAGGCTATTCCTCAATGCTGCAGATTCTTGGCCAGTCACCTTTACAACCATATGTTCACTGTGTTGTTCTTGAGCTGCCACATCATTTGTATCTACTTGATCATTTCTTGCTCCCATCTTCTATGCTCTTGCATTTTTCATCTTTTGTGAAATCAAACACTTCCTCCTGGAAGCTTTCTTCTATGTTCTTTCACTACCATCCACATTCATAGTACTTGGGCTTTGATGTGTATTAACCTGTTTAAAGATGCCAAAATACAAGGGAAGTTACCATACTGTAAACAAATTGGACAGGGTAACAATCATTGACCTAAGAAAAACAAACTCACAGATAAATCCTGAGTTTTTCCTTCATGCTTTTGACCTGCATCAACATCATGAGTTCTTCCTTCATTTCTCCTGACCTATTTATAGATGCCAAAGTACATGTGAAGTTAACCATTCAGCATTGTTGTTGCATCAACACATATGTGAAGTTAACATATTGTAAGATATACTCACAGGTAACTTCTCTGGCCTCCCTGCTTGTCTTTGTCTTGCATCAACACATATGGCAGGTACATTGTCCACATTTGATTCAGCCAGAGCAGTTGCTTTTTGGGGCTCACTTCCCTGTCCCTTGCATGTTCTTTGGTTGTGGCCATACTTCCTACACTTACCACAAGTCATTTTCACTCTCTTTCTACTTAGCTTAGTAGCACCTTTAGGGTCATCTTCATCTCTTCTCCTAACCTTTATTGGCCTTCCTGGTTGAGTATGATGAATTGGGGGAAGAAGTTCAGGCTTACCACTAGACTCCCAAAGGTTTGGACCATTGATTGGCTGGATGAGGTTCTCATATATCTTAATCTGAGTCTCTCTTTTGTAACAATCATGCACCCATTCCTCTGGTCTCATCCCTTTGTTTCTGCCATTTGCCTCATCAGAGTATATGGCAGAAATAGCATGAGGGCAAGGGATGCCACTGAGGTCCCATCTTCTACATGTGCAAGTCCTATCTCTCAAATTCACAACATACTGAGCACTAAAATGACATCTAAGCTGGTACTCATATCCCCAATTCCAGGTGCTAATACACTCATTTGACCTAGCCTTGTTCTTCTTAACTATTTCCTAAATATGAGGTGTATTCCTCCCATTGTGCTTCTTCACCTCATCTCTTTTCTTGTACATTCTTTTCATTAGAAGAACTTTAATCCCTTCAAGCAGCATGGTCAAAATAGGTTTATCCCTAGTTTCCAAAATGAAGCTATTGAATTGCTCACAGTAATTATTCAATAGCTTGGGGCTAACATTCATTAGCCATTGATAAGCTGTTGAGTCATTCCTTTTCAAGTTCTCCATTATTCTATTAAAATAACTCACTACAGATGATTTGCTTGCATTTTGCATATAATCTTTCAGCTTATGTCCCTTGAACAACTTGCTATAATTTTTGTACATGTGCAACAAGCAAAATCTGTGCTCAGCATCTGGAAATACATCTTGCATTGCTGGAACCAAGCCCTTCATTTAAACATATTTTCAAATTAGAATTGGATAACACTAATAGTTCATGAAAATCATTATCAATATATAAGGTTTTTTTGTAATTTACCTTTTGCCTATCTGAAATGAATGTCCATTCATGCTGATTTTGGTTCCCAATGCAAATGTCCCTCCCAAGCAGTCCCATAAACCATGTCCATGAACTCTTATTCTCTGCTTCCACAACTGCATATGCAGTTGGGAACATGCAATTATCTGTATCTATCCCAATAGCAGATAATAACTGTGAGGGGAAAAGACCCTTCAGAAAACACCAATCCAATCTAATGAATGGCCTGCAGTGTTTGAACCCTACCTTGCATGCCCCTAGACAAACATATAACCTCTTAAACCTATACTGATTTTCACCCTCCTCTATCTTCTTAACCACCATTATAGTATCTGGATTGGTTCTACAAATCTCATTACAATAATCCCATAATCTTCTGTAATGCTCTAAATGGCTCCCATTGATCTCATCCAATGCCTTCATTTTAGCCCTGTAAGCTTGATATTTGCTGACACCAAGTGTGAACTCATTTCTGGCAGTATCTTTCAAAGCAGGCATTGGCAGACTTGGGTTTGACCCAATCCTCTCCATGTAAGTCTTTGACAGCCACTTATAAGTGGCCCTCCTATGGTAATAAAGGGTAGGGCAATCATGTTGTGGACCCTTGCCTCTTAGACCCATACAATGTCCACTTACAGTGCTCACTTCCAATGCATATTGCCCTCACCCTAACCTTGTCATTTTTTAAAAACTTTATCTCTATCATCTGCCTTATAGCATACTCTTTAATTGCCTCCTTGAATTCTTCCCTACTAGCAAACAACATCCCCACTTGAAACTCTGGATCTTTCATGTCTCTGTCAAGCATAAATTGTGCATACCTAACCTTGCTAGCTTCTTCATCAGAGTCAGATGGCAGACTCCTTAACTCATATGACAAGTCATAGTGCTCATCCCTTCCCTCTTTTGGTGTCTCAATCACCCCTAGGTCAGGAATTGTGTCAATCATCTTTTGCTTACTTCTATCACTCTGTGCAGCACCAACCAATTCAATATTTGAACCCCTGTTTCCATCATTGGGTATGTCTTCCTCACTAAAGTCATAGTCACTGTCCTTAAAGTGGCCATATCCTACATCAGCCTCACTATCAGCTTGACTACCATCTTCACTGTCATCTTCATCACTATCTTCAGTCAAATCTCCATCAACATATTCACTGCCATCATCACCATCTTCATCCTCATCTTTAGAACTATCTGACCTACTATCTTCATCACCATCTTCAGTACCACCTTTATTACCATATAACCTACCATCTACACCAGTTTGCTTGCATGTTTGCTGAGTTTCAGGTACAGTTTCCCTTAAAAGGCCAACTTGTTCATTTCTCATAGCTTTACTTTGAGTACCATCAAACAACCCCTCTAACTGACTACCATTTACATCCATCACATCCTGTGATACCAAAACCCCATCTCATCTGTCATCCCCTCTAATGTAAGGTCATTAACATTATCACCAATTAATGTTTCCCCTAGTTCCATGTAAACCTCTATCACAGTATTAGGACCAACATACACTATCATATCTCCAATATCAGCATCATTATTTAACCTTATCAGCCCCTCATCTAAAGCCATACCAGGTACTCTATAGTGGAAATAACATTTTTCCTTATAACCCTCTTCTTCCACAATTGTAACAACCTCTTGTACTGAAAATAAATCTATATGACACATTTCATAGTTGTCTACAACCCTACCTACGTATTCCATTATTGGGACATACACAAAGTGTCCCCCATGGTGCAATTCAAGAGTAAAATAATCAGACCCATTCACAGCACAAACAATTAAAATATGCTTAATTTAATCAGATCCAATTCATACTACAGACAACACACTTACCATATAATATACATTATTCAATTTTCATGAAAAAGCCATATAAAACTACATCAGTATATAAATACATTCAAATTGGTATATAAGAATAAAATTCAACAACAGACAACATCACTTTATCAAAATCAAAGCAATTTCATAGTGAATATTGGAATATACGTATAGAACAAAAAACCTAAAAAGTAACAATGTCCCATATATCAATACAAAACAACAATTTCGCATGATTAAAGCAATAAAGCATCAAAAGTCTGACAACATACCGTACAACGCAACATTGCCGAGATTGACGCCCCTTTGCCGCTTTTGCCAAGTCATGTTGCTCCAGTTTTCGATATTGCTTCAATTTCGATACTTATGGAATCGCGATCAAACAAAATACCTAAAACAAATGACTAAACTCAATTCAGTCAATAAAATCCTAAATTAAACCTTGATTGATACTTAGGTCCATAATCAAACAGTAATCAATCAACAATGAAGCCCTAATTCGTACCTAATCGCTTGCTCTTACTCACCAATGTTCAACTCACAATCTGCTTTGATAATATGTGCTATAGGGCTAATTTTGGGGGGAAACCGATGAGGCGAAGGCGAAGGGACGAAAATACCCCCACCAAAGTCACATTAACAGCTGAAAACAAATGGCAGTGTGAAAAAGGACTTCAGTGGGTAAATTTTAAAAGTACGGGGACTATCTTGCCATTTTTAAAATATAGGAACTATATATGAAAACTGAGAAAAGTTTAGGGACCATATGTGCTGTTACCTCTTCCAAATATCATCGAACTGACATCTTAAGAGAAGCGTTGAAAGAATTAAGGAGTATTAGTTAACAAGAAGGAAAAAAATGACGACGAATTTGAGTGTAGAAGCGTCTTTTAATCGTCTTATGTCCCTTTGAATTGCAATTGTATTGGATACAGTCGCAACAACCACCGTCCACTTCTTGTTTTGGATCACAGAGATGAATCGAACATCACGTTGGTAGCGAGTAGCCAAGTGTTGCCTTTTAGGAACGACTGAACGGTGAACTTCAAGGCCTGCTTCTGTGTGAAGTTGGACCTGTAACCAGGCCATTTGACTCGATCATTGACACTCGATCCTGGGCCAGTGTTTCGGTACTCGGCATAGAATATAGTGCTTGGTGGCTCCGCATTGCTGATCCATTATGTCCATCCCGTGGGGTTTAAGAACTGGCCAATGTCGGTCTGCATGACAAGTGTGGTGGAATAGTTTTTCCAAGGCCTACCAAGGTACACTGGCGTCGTGATATTGTCCAGCGGATACGTGGTACACTTTTGGATAGAAATGCCTGTGTTCTGATTGGGATCAGTCTTTCCCTGAGCTGTTATAGTGTCGAATTGGTAAGAGAGGGGCTGTCTGGGCAGAATTTTGCAGCTTTGGAAAACAACGGCTGCATTTCCGAAGATGAAGTCGATGGTACCAGTAATGTCACACTCGCGGTAAAATTGACGGCCGGAGTAGGCATAAAGCGTGTCCTGGAAGGCATCAAAGGAGCACCTATAATACACCGACAGATCGGACCCAGACC